>JAJKFJ010022650.1:0-45715 GCA_027382625.1 Tetmemena sp. SeJ-2015 | reverse complement strand
CAACCTATGAAACCTAACACTCAGTTATCTGAGATAGAGGAAGCACTTAAAGGTATAAAATTCAGAGAATATGAGACAGACGTCAAGGTCTCCTTCCTAGAAGACTTTAGATTGCCTGTTTAGGGTTAAAATTTAGGATGATTATAAGTATTAATAAAGAAATTAATTATACACAACTTATTTTCACTTTCTTATCATATTATGGGGCTTTGGGGTTTTGATTCCACGAATAGATTTAATTAAGCATTTCTTAAATGAATCTATCAATAAATAACTTAATGAAAAGAGCTTAGAATTTAATTAATAGAATTTGATTGGCTTCATAAGTGATATCAATCTTAGATTTCACACTTTAGAATAATAAAATCAACCAGCTTACAAGTTAAATGTCACTAGCACAAACTATTATGCCTTTCACCGACATCCCTCTCCAACTTATCAGCAAAGACCTCAAGGTGGAGGCAATTCAAGTTTAAATATATTAATTTGCTCTAAATTGATACAACAGTATTGAGAATCCTCACTGGATTGGCAAATGTACTCAACCTCGGTGTTGTAGCATACAAAATTCCAATTTTGCTTAAAAACTCTACTCCTAAGTCACTAGCTAACTCCAGTTATTTATCAAAATCAGGTAAGATTAGCACTCCATCTTTATTAAAATAAACAAAATGCAATATGTAAAAAAGTACTCTATATTTCTTTATGAATTTGTAGGAAGTGGCCTTCTCTAAGACTCTGGCTTTGATATTTATTTACTATTTGCAGTCCATAAATTATAATTTTGTTGATAACTGGACTGTATGGACTGTGATCTCCGCAGTCATGATATGGGGCGGAACTTATGCAAAATAATCTATCTTATTTGCCTTAATTATGCAAATTACTTCTGGAGTGCTGACTATTTATATTTTAAGAATATATAGCTGTGAACAATATCATCGGTCTTGTTTTGGTGATCGCCAGTCCAGCCTCTCTCGTGGGCTCCTCTAGCTTTTCAACTTACCAGTTGCTGCTCACCATTTCCTAATGGATAAGTGTGGGCATCTCATCAGTCCTTTCCTTGGGCATTCTTCTCTGGCATCACAGTTACAGACTCAACCTTCATTGAAATGTTTTGTGCATAACAGTTTTATAATAATTAATTAAGGTAATCGAGGATAGCTATATGATGGCACTTGAGAATATATTTTTGAGAACCGGCCCTATACTTGCTAACAACTACTACATCCACTCTCTTGCTTGAAAGAGTAGTGAGATTCATGAGGAGGCATAAACAATTTTCCCTCATTAATCTATCAATATAATTTAACACCAAGATAGATCCAACAGCAAGTGAGAAACCTTTAATCATAATTTAAAAAGATTATCATATTTATTTTTAAAATATAATCGTTTATTTTCACATCAGATTCTGCTTTAATAGTTTCCTAAGTTTATATTCAATAGAAATTGTCTATTTAAAAACGTCCTCTATATTGCAAAATATTTTTCCAATCAATTACTGGAAAATTAATTTTCTTAATTAAGTAATAAATTAATTGAATAATTGAGAATTATTATTGAATAAATAATATAATTATAATTTGATAATTGCAATATCTTATTGGAGGATATGAAATATTTTTACGAAATAAATAGTGAAATGAAAATTATTATAATGAATGAATATAGCAAGTTGACTATTTTTATGTAATATTTTACGCAGTCATATTAATCCCTAATTTATAAATTAACAACAGTATGCAACCTGCAAATATAAAAAATGTCATTTTAATTTAGATATGTTTTAAATTTAGGGTAAGATCAGTAAGCAGCCTTTCACTCGCAACTAGAAGTCAGTCCCAACATTCTGTCACAAAATATTACTCCAAATCTGATTCAAAATGAAAAAGCCAAGTTTTAGATTATTTAAGTTATAAATCCCTAATAAATTTAATATAGATACAAGAAACCCTTAAAATAAGCTAGTGCAAAATGAAAACTTTAATCATCATTAAAATAAGGGGTAGATGCATTTATAAAATAATATTATATTTGAAGCACATTGGTCGTTGGCTAGAAGATAATTTAATTAGGACACTAGGCAGGTAAAAGATAGAGCACTATCAAATTTCTCATAGCTTTGATGGAACACACTCAAAGAAACCCACAAACTACTTTTCAAATCCTTTTCTCGATAAACGATTGAAACTTAGGCCTCCTACTCAAATCTAATTAGATGAAATTAATTTAAATTATAAGCAACGCTTTTTATTTTTTCTAATAAAATTAATTTAAGAATTAATTTAACCAAGTTATAATAAATTTAGATGAAAAAGACAAGATAAAACGGATAAAGTTCGCTATGTTATAAAACAAAACTATTTCTGCAATTGAACTCCAAAAAATTGCCACCAATACAAGTTTAGAAGTCTAATAAATTTTTATTTAAACATAAATTATGAAATTTAATTATTAAAGAAGGGGCTCAAAATGGACCAAATATATTACTTCCTCCATTCGGAAAAAATTAAACTGATTAAAATATCTATAAGACATTACAAATAGCTCCTGGCTCCACCTTAAAGGATAAGTTTTAGTATGATCATAAGATCATAATTGATTTAGGAAATTATTTTTCAAATTTATAATTTATGGTATGCAAATGCGGATTAGAGTACCTATGAAAGGACTATAAGAATGAGAGGGATAAGCAATATCCTTCAAACAGTGAGTGTGCTTAATCCCAACAGCAAAATTATGCGAAAAAGGAAGATTAAAGACTTCTTGATTACAGCAGAGGCCACCTCAAGGAAACCCTAATATTCATCATTCAATAGGAGATAATAATATTTTTGAATAATCTTTTTCTTCATCTTAGCCAAAGTTTTCTACACCGCCTGCAGAGAAGAATCCTCTCATGAATGAATCAATTTCTTCAATATAGGACTAGCAATCACAAAATCAGAAGTCCTAGAGCACCGAAACATAACCAGAAGAACTCAATTAGATTTGACCTTTAATTGATGCATTATTTTTCTCAATGAGTTGAGGCTCCAAAGATAAAAGACATCATCTATCAGCAGCCGACAGTTGCCTCTAGCCAATCATAGGATCCTAAAGTCCTCCAAGTGCTCTATAATAAATAGAAACAGAGGAAACTTTAAATCCAGATAGAGGAAAGCAGATCCATAAATTAGAGTAGGATTAACAACCATGACTATGTCTAAATTGTAGAGCAATAATAAAATTACGATTCTTAAGGATATTAAAGAATAAATAATACACAATTTTATAACTTTTATTTAAGATAGTAAGATCCCTCAGCATCTCATTTTAAAGAAATGATTAATCCATTATGTATTTTCTCACAAAAATAATGGTGATGTAAAAACCTCATAGATGGCTGATAGATCTTTAATTCAATTTAGATTAATGATTTATAAATGTAGGTCTAAGTCCAGGGGAAGTTAGCCAAGATAAACTCAGAAGATAGTGAGCTATCTCAGGCCAATGGATAAGAAGATTGCATTTAACTATGTGCTGGCTACTCCTCACAAGGATCTTAATTGGAGAGTTTTTAGTGAGCAGAAGAAAATAAGCTAGAGTTAATTATTTTGATTCTTAATTTATTTTATGTCTTAAGATGTCCTCCTCTAATGAAGGCTCTGCAGAAAGGCAAACTTATCTTTTTTTATTTTCCTAATTTATAACATTTATGGAAATTTTAAAATAATAACTAAGTTAAATAAGGATACCAAATAAAAAGTTACTCTTATTTAAATTAATTTATGAAAGAAGTAAATTTAATCATCATATTTATATTGATTTAATGGGCCCAATTTAAAGCTTTATATTTTTGAAATTCTATAAAAAGTTCTGATTTATTCTCATAATGAAATATTTTAATATAAACCTCGAAGAAGCGCCAATTTTAATTCAAATAAAAAAGGTTTCAGTCTGCCATGGATGTGAACTCTCAAATTCTACACTCCAAATCCTCAAATGGCTCTAATTTTGATCTTGAACCAGCAAATTAAAATATTCATAGGTAGTTTACTTTGGGAGGCACCCACAATTAAGACTACAATTTTTCAAAATAAGGAAACAAGGGCTTGCCTCGATCTTACTACATTTCCCAGCCCATCACTCCTCAGCCTCCCATAGGCAGCAACTTAAAAGAACTAAGGGACTCTTTAGTTGTGGAAAGCTACAAAAGAATCAACTCAAAACTCAACTATGAAATCCATTCCCAAGAAGGAATACCAAAGGGTTAGATAGCCGCACTCAATATATAGAGCTAATTATAATATCATAATTACTTTGTGTATAATAGCGACTAAGGCAAAGAATCGTAAGCAAGGAAAAACGAACATAATGGAAAATAAAGTAATCTTGAAGCTTAAAATGCAAACCATGCTATTTTTTAAGAGTAGGTTGTATTATAAATATAACCAACCCATTAAACAGACATCCCAAATGAAAAATGAGAAGCTTGAATATCAAATGGAAGAGCAAATGGTTTAGAGTGATTCTAATCTTCATACCGATTAGGAGCACGAGGATTATTATGATTATGAAATCAGAGGCATCTAGAATGAAGAAATAAATGGCTTGTCATTTCGTTCAGCCAATAAGAACCAAAGATAAAGCAATGAAGCACAAATTAGCCTATTTTAATTTAGTCTTACTTTTAATGATGCTAGTAGCAATCAATTTATTGGAATAAGGCAAGAAGAAAATAAAGAAATTAGAAGTTCAAACATCATTCAAAACGAATACAAGCTATCTCTTTAGAAACCATATTTTAATAAGCCAATGATAGTCTTGACAGTGGAGAATACAAATCTGAACACCCTGAGTTAATATAGTCAATCGGCGCATAAGAATAGCCCAAGCTCATCTAGATTATTTCTATTTTTTTAATATTATCTCCTGTGGAAAAAAAAGAGAAAAGCCCCCTCCTTCAAGATTTAGCAACTTATCTCCTCAATTGAAGGATCAGCCTATTCAGACTCAGCCAACAGAGTACTTAGGTTCTGCATTTAAGAAGCAGAAGACTTTGAAAAACATAGTGAGAAACATCAACAATGAGAGAAAACCCCTTCAATCATGCATATGAAAAAAACTAAGTTTGCATGTTTAATCCAAGGCCAGTGAAGAAAGGAAATCAAGTGCATCTCAAACCCTCAAAGGCTCAATGTTTCATCAAAACAAATAAAGGAAGAGCTCAGCAGCTGAGAGCTAAATATCTTCTATTGGAAATACAGTGCAGGCAAAGAATAAGGCAGCATTTAAGCCGTACAGTACTCCTTAAAATTAGGATCAACAGCACACCACCAATTTCTCAAAACACCTTTTGCAAATCTAGAAATAAAGTGAATTATAACTTTTTAATTTGATCTAAGAAGTTAGCAAGAATCCTTCGATGATTTTCTTAGATCCTAAGGGATTGTCTGAATTCCCTAAGATGATGCAAAGCAGTATCAATCAATTGAGTTCTATCTTCCCTGAAAATTAAATGAAGGATTAATATAAAGGTAAATTTAAACTTGAAAATGAGCAAGTTCCTAATTCTTTAAAAAGTAGCTTGAAGTTGGTTAATGGAAATATGGATAATGAGGCGATGAGATTAGTTTCACAGAGCATCCCCTTCGAGTCAGAGCAGTCCCTTCTCAATAGTTTCAAGCCCAACATTTTGAAGATGAGTCAGCAGGCTTAGGAAGATGGAGACATCAAACAGTTTCTAACTAACCGCCGCCCTTGCCACCTTCCCAAAAGGGTCATTTAGAAACCACCAAAGAAGGAGCGACAATCATTCAAGCATTCTTAAAACTAAATAGTCAGGATCCTTAAGCAAGTCAAACCCACATTTGAGGAAGTTAGAAATCTGCCAAAATTTAAAGCTAAAATGCTCCCAAGATCAAATTTATTGAAAGGCTCTTGCTTCTCAAATTATTAAATGGAAAAATATAAATAAATTTGCTTTTTTGATTTTTTATAGGAAATCATACACTCAGAATTTATAGATATAAAAATCTAAAAATAGTAAAAAGTATAGAAAAAATTAAGGGTTAAAATTATTATTTATTTTATTTAAAAAGTTAATCCAGCAGCCACGGAAGAATAATATTTTTCTTTCGATGCTTTAAATATAATCTAATCTAAAGAAAAAGTAAAAGAGTCTAAATAATTTTTTTCTAAAATTTGATTAATTTTTGAAATTTTTTATTGAATTAAGGTTTGGAATGTCATAAAATTTTTATTTTAGGAGGGATTAATAAAATTATATTTATCTTGAAACATTTCGCTTTATATTAGTAGGAGTTGCTTATTTTGAGTGGTGAATCTTTAAAAATGTTAATATTGTCAATAAGAGATACTCACATTATAATTATTAAAAAGTATTGCTATATTCAGATTTATGAATATTTTTTAAGTAAATTTAATAAATGAAATCCTGCATCCTTTAGCAATTTTTTTAATGCAATTTTAAGGAAAGGATTCAGCAGCACGAAGGTATAAATTCCACGGATAATCTAAAAATCTTTAGTTAAAATTATATCTCTGCGTAAACTTACCTGCATAAATAGTAAAAAATAAGCATTTTTATTTTTAAATAGGTGATTTGGAGTGGCTAAGATTATAAATGGATTAATTATTTTAGCTGTAATCATTTTACATCATTAAGAAGCTTTTATATTTGCTTCCATCGATTTTTTATATATTGTAATGCATATTTAAGAATCCAAATGAACACAGACTTCTCAACTCTTATGTCGGCAGTTGAATCTAAGAATGTTGGTTTTTAAAAATAAATGAAAGTATTTCCTCCTCAGATATGGAGAGACTCATTCTTGGAATGTACAACTTCGTTAACCCAGGAATGACTCTGTTTGGACTTATGTTTTAAGGCCACATGCACATGAAGGCCTCCTTCTTTTAATGTTATTGAAACACTCTCATAAGTCTCAGGTAACAATAATAAAGTTTGTCTCTTCATCTATAAAAAAAGAACTTTTTAATTAACTGAAACTTAAATTTTAACTAAAAAACCATACTTTATAGTTGTAAATCTCTTTACTTATTTAATTCCTATCTCTCTTGTTTTTATTAATTTACCTTTACAATTGTTTTTTAAAACATATAAATTGATTAATCTATTTTTAGAATTTCTCAATGGGCAGTTTGACCAGCAGCAAAATTCTCAGAGCTGACCAGGACACTGATTAGGCATTATATCATTAAGAATCTTATCTTAGATTTAGAATATAATAAATTTAGTAATAAACAAAGGTGGTCCTTTACAATAGGCTTCTATGATAGTGTTGGCGGTGAATGGGCTCCTTGCACTAGTGAAAAATTAATAATATTTATTTGTTTAAAGTGAACAACATTGTGGGTGTGGTGTGTGCCTTCATGACTTAAAGTGACCTCTCAGCCAGTGACAACCTGAGTTTCCTGATTGCCTTCACAAACATTTCAAAAAAGTGGGTTGGTGTTCCAATCAAATTAAGAATTTAAAAAATAGGAAATATCTTATTGCAATGATTGGCGCTGTGGGTCTTTCAATTTTGCTGGGAGGAGTATCCTCTCTCATTCATGCAAACTACATGGATGTTCTAAACTTAATCAACTCTACCCTATTTAAATTATTTATCATTATTTAGTTTAAGATCACTCATCCAAGCTTACAAACAAATATTTTACGAATTAATGCAAGCGGTGGTTTACCCTATCCCCTTCCATGTGGGACCCTTGTTTTACAACGCTTACTACCTTGAGAAGCTTGCTTGAGGCTGGTTAGCAAATATCAAACACCATTATCCCTCAAATTTCTGATCTCAATCCTATCAGTTTATTTTAGGTCATTTATCCAAAGCCAAATTAATTATTACAATTGAAGAAAAAAATCCTAGAGATGGAAGAAAATTTTAAAAAGAAGTCTAAACAAACATGTCAATTTTTATATTTTTATTAAATTTGAAATTAAGAATTTTAGGTCTTCTCAAATTTTAATAATTTTTTAAATTTTTGACTAAAATTTTTAATTTAAAAAAAATTTGAAGAAAAAAAATCTTTAAGATTTAAATAAATGTTAGAAATAAACATTTCATCCCTAAAAAGATTTAGCTATTATATTAAAGTTTTACTGGTGGCATTCCCATTCCACCACCGCCTCTTCCTAAGACAAAATATTTCTAATAATAGTTATGCATAATTCCTCCTGCACCTGCGCCTCCAGCACCTCCCATCATATTCTGCATCATGTCTTGCATGCCCTCTAGATTTCCCATCTCCTTCATCATATTCATGAGGTTTCCCATACCTCCCATTTGAGACAGAAGCTTAGGATCGATGGCCTTACTCAAAAATAAATACTCATTTGCTGCATCAGCTGCTTTGGATTTTATTTGTTTAAGGTCAGTGGCGTTGTTCAGTTTCATTTTTCCGAAAGCCTATTATTCATGCTTTAGATTTCTTCAGTTCTCACTCCTGATCCCTTTGCGATTCTTATAATTCTCAGTGGGTTAAGTTTTATAATGCATGCAATCTAGTTGTAAGAATTAGAGAGTGAATGTTGGTATTAGAGTATTATTATCTATATCTCTTGATCCTAGCAGTAGATTCCTTCTCTCTTCCCTTGGGAATGAGGTTGCTTGATAGACCTGGAATCATACTGACAACTTGATTTAGAGGGCCCATATTTAGGACGCTAGCGAACTGATCTCTCATGTCTCTGAGAGAAAACTCTCCCTTCTAAATGTTTTCAACCATCTTCTTTTGCTGGTCTTCTAGAAATAAAATCCTCAGATGATAACTGAACAAGACATTTCTTAATTCAAGCCCAAGGAGTCTCTTGATGAAGCTTGAGAGCCAATTAATTTTAACTGTGTAGATGAAAATCACTGGGGACTGAGTGGCTGAAACTGCAGAAAGTGCACCACTTTTAAAGCATGACCGTCTAGCTTGGTTATGATAACACTACCCACTCTGATTGCTTTGTTTAAACTAAGAATCATAGCAAGCCTGTCCAATTGAGGAATCCATCACGAAGATTGCAGTGTCTGGGTTTTAGGGGCCTATTATTCGAAGTTAAATCAATAAATTTTTCAATTCTAGTTTTGCAATCCTGAATTAAACACTTCAGTCTTTTTTATTATATTGGTCTTTGATAAAATTGTAATTAGGATTTTTAAATTCATTAATTTCTCATTAAAAATGTTTTATGATTTATGTTACTTATGCACCACCCCTAAAGGTTTACTGCCGCTTAATTCTAAATTATGCCGTCTACATTTGAGATGAAATGGTGATTAAATTTGAAATTGCCTATAGCCATTCATAGTAAATGAATTATAATCCAGCTCTGAAGGTATCAGCACAAACAAGTCCAACTCTCAATACTTTCTCATATAGTGATAAGCGAACTTAGTCAAAAGCCAATAATTAACTTGCCGACGAACATCACCACATTTTGCTAATTATTCAGATTCATAAATTAAACTACAGTTTACTGAATGAGCTTTCTGATGTTTGCGACTTCTAATGTATAAATTTTAACCCAATATGGATTTAGTACTATTTTTAGCATATAGCATTCACAATTTGTTGAAAAACTGTTTTTAATATTTTGAGCTGTCTCTTCCTAAGGCTCCTGCAAGAGCTCCCAAATTAGGCATGCCTGGCATTCCTCCTCATTTTAATCAGGCTAAAAACACAGTTTGTAGTCAATCAGTCCAATTAAAGATGTATTTTTCCGAATTGCTCAACCATCTTAGCAAACTTCTTGTGCTCTTCCAGCAGTATGATTATTCAGGTCTCACTCCTAATAAAATCATTAATTTGTTTATGGATGGGTTAAGTGGCTTCACGCAATCTATTTCTCCATATCTAAATAAGATTAATCAACCTTTTAGAGATTAAGCAGATTCACTTAATTATTTCAGCTGCCAAAACTATTTTATGATCCTTATTAAATATATTAATTTTGAACAAGACCTCCGATATCTCCAAGCCAAATATATAATATCATCAACAAAGATAAAATTTATAATCTTAACGACAGAGAACAAAGAATTATTGCTGATTATTTTTGTGACCGAAGAAAGGACACTTGATCTTAGCAGCGTTCATCTTTAGTTGTTCAAATGCACCAGCTCTGAAATAAAATTAAATCAACAATATGTTCAGAAATTTATAACAAATATAAGATATAATATTACATAGATTGATAACGAATTTAATTTGAAATCAAGACATTTAATTATCAAAAGAAAAGCAATTTAATGAGTAGATTCTAAATTTATTAAAGAAATAAGAAATAATCGCAAAATAAAGGGATTAGGAATTTATTGATGGCAAGTGTTGATTAGAATTGAGATTATTCATCTTCTTCTGCCTCCACCTCTTTTCATCATTCCTGGAGGCATACCTGGTGGCATTATGCAAAGATATTCGCATTTCATTACCCTTTAATAATATTCTTGATAAATTATATTTGGATAAGTAATGTTCAAATGAATCAAAAGATCTAACACTTTGGATTTCTGTTGAGGTTCTTAATGTCATTAGAAAAACTGATTTTCATTTTCCCTTTACTCAATTACTTTTGTGAGATTTTTCAGCAGGAAGGCGATTTCTTCTTTCATTTAATTAGGAATCTCAGAAATTTTCGAAATAATCTAGTTCTTCATCAGTCATTGAGTCCATAACGCACAGATATCTCTTCCACTATGAATTAACTTTTTATGATTTAGAAAGCATACTTTCCTAGAATATGAACTCTATAATTTCCTTTCATATAAGAGTACGTCCTCTTGTTAGTTTTAAAGATAAGAGTTTATAGTCTTCTGGGATTGCTTCTTTCACGCTCTGAACAACAATTTCAAAATTATTATTTGAAGCTTGAAGCGCTGAATGACTCAAAGTCATCGAAATGCTCTCCAGTTCCGATAAAAATCTTCCTCAAATTTAAAGAACCACCTCCTTTAGCATGTCATAAATAATTTTTATTGATTGCTTTGTTGAAAGCGAGAGCTTGATCATAGCTTAAAAAATGTGGCGTTATATAAATAAATTGTCATAGAAGTAATTTTAAATGGAATATGCCGCTTAAACTTGCTGCATTTCCTCAAAGAGAGCAGCTTCTTGCTTGTGTCTACCTGAAGTATCCACTATGATGATTTCGAACTTTTGTTCCTTGAAAAAGTTGACTCCTTCTTAAGCAATCTTGACTGGGTCAGTTTCTTTTTTGTGACAAGTGAATATCCATTAATTGCATTACTGTAGCTCTAATTAATCTTAGAAACTCTCCATCCCTTTCTCATATTAGGAGTGTTAACTTAGTACAAGTAGTTGTCTTTCCAGATCCCTAGAGGCCTTCGAATGACCACATTTTGCTTTCCCTTCTTGAATTCATAAGGCTTATTTTCGAGGTCAGCATGTTAGTGAGCTCTTGAACTACTATAAAACATTTTTATCTATCCTTATTTTTTCTTTGATGTTTGCGACTGCAGCCTCTGACATTTACAGTGAGACTTGCGTTTTAACCGCGTCTCTCAACTTCATGACGTACTTCACATTCACATCTGCGGACAAGAGAGCTGAGGAGATTTCAGTCAAGATATCTCCCAATACCTTCTCGTCAATCACAGTTGCGTTATTCAGTTTGCGCAGGGCGTCTGTAATCTTTTTACCTAACTCGGCTAGAACCATATTATCAAATCTTTATTCAATTATAATATTACAATATTTAAAATGATAAAGAAAACAAAAATATAGAATAAGAGATAGTGGTGGTATTTTAATTAAATTAATTATACCATAAATTTATCTTCACTTCTTGATAAGCATAGATTTTATAGAATACACCCTTTTTTATATGATATTGTTTAAAATTTAAAATTAATTTTTTTAATATTGAGGAAAGAATCTCAAATATACAAGGCTTCTGAATTTATTTTAGTATAGCTTATTTTTCCCATTCTGATAAAATAATTAGCTGACCATAAAAAAGCATACATTAAGTGAATTATATAATCCATTGATATCCATTTGCTAATACTATCATTAAATAATGAACCTGGAAAACAATCTCAAAGAAAAGCTGCTCCATCAAGATCAGACTGAATTTCAAGCCTCTAAGGAGCTGACCAATTCATCTGAAAATAAATCCTACACATCTACTGAAAAGCTATCAACCGATAAGCAACAGCCAATCATTAACGAAAAAATGCAAAGCAGCTCTAGTCTCAAATCTATAATTGGCCTTCTTTTCATGTTAGTAGGAATAAGCATGTTGAATTTACAGAACGTATTCATCAAGTACTTATTCTAGAGCAACTAGGTGGTCAGCACTTTCGATATTATGTTTGTCAGAGGCATGTTTTAATTTGTGACAAACCTTGTCATAATGCACTACGCAAATACCGGTTTTAGTTCGATATAGAGGTCTGACCTCACAAAGCTGATTATGAGGTTCACTCTTGGCTACACCTCTTGGTCACTCTAATATTTTTCATTAAAGTATCTGCCTATGGGAATAGTTTAGACTATCTAAAATCTAAGTCCCTTCTTCACTTTGATTTTGGCTTACTTTATTCTCCATGAAAAGACTAGGTGCATCGAGATCGTGAACATGATCGTTTCTTTCTCAGGGAGTATTAATGATAGTTTATTTTTCAAATGCTAGTGCCCAAACTGAAGAGGCTTAAGCCTAGGCATCTTATGGAATGTTTGTATACTCAGTTGTAGTTAACTTTTTCTCAGCTATTGTTCTAGCTCTTGTAGTAGTGATGCTTAAATAGCTAACATCACTTCACTATTCAGTTCTCTCAGGATTTTAAGGAATCTCAGCAGCAGTGACTTCCTTGATTATAGGATTGGTTTACAGATTAGCTATTAGCACTGATCCAACTCCTTACAATTTCAGCTTTAACGATTATTACTACCTGATAGGCATTGGTATTACAGCAACTCTTGGTCAAACCTTCTTCATAAAGGCATTGTATTTTGATAAAGCCGGGAGACTGCAAAGCTTGAGTCTCTTAAACATAGTCTATGGCTATTTCTTTGATATATTACTCTTTAACTACACTAAGTTATAAATTTTATATTACCTAATTTGAATATTTTTTACACTATGGAGTTATTTGAGATTCTTGGAGTAGCGCTGATAATAACTTGCTCTATCATGGTATTCTTGATTAAAATAAGGCACGCTAAAAGCGAAAACGAGAGTGTCAAAAACTGATCCAAATTTCTCAAATACGCATTTCTGAAAAATGTGACGAGAGAATAAGATTTTTATCTGATCAAAATCTCTAATATATTTAAGGTTCTCATTATATTTACAGTCTTAAAACATTCAATTCAAAAAATAAAAGAGGAGTTTCAAAAAACAATTATATAGCTTAATAAAAGATTGAATGAAGTTTGAGAAGGATTTAAATACAAAGCTCCTAAACGAAGAAGAAACTCAGAAAGAGAGCATTATAACTAATGAGAATCAATCTTCGAATGGATTTTCTTGGAAGTCAGTCATAGGCCTTATCTTTATGCTAATTGGGATCAGCATGCTTAATATACAAAACCTGTTCATAAAGCTCCTGTTTCAATCTAACTAGGCTATTTCAACTATAGAGGTAATGTTCGTGAGAGGCCTCTTCTAATACCTCACTAATCTAGCCATAATGCTGCACACAAACAGCAGCTTTAGCTAGCTAAATAGGAAAGATGTTAATAAGCTCCTTCTTCGCTTCATACTATGCTACATTTCACAGGCCATGCAGTACATTTCCTTTTAATACCTCCCTCTCGGGATAGTATAAACTATTCAAAATATGAGCCCATTCTTTACGCTTATACTTGCATACTTTATCCTAAAAGAGGTAGCTAAAGGAATAGAGATTTTGAATATGATAGTTTCTTTTGCTGGTGTTATACTCATAATTTACTTCTCAAATTCAAGCTAATAAATTCACACACAGGAAGCCTCCTCCTCAGTAGTCTATTTTGTGTCTATTGCGATTAACTTTTTCTCAGCTTTTGTCTTTGCTTTAGTGGTAGTGATGCTTAAGCAAATGACTAACCTTCACTTCTCGATATTATCCGGCTTTCAAGGTATTGCAGCAGTGGTCGCTTCTTTTATTATCTGGCTAATATAGAAGTTCATTTTCTCAGAGACTTTTCAAGAGTATAACTTTGCTGTGAAAGATTACATATTCTTGATTGTGATTGGAATTGCTGCAACTTTAGGATAGACATTTATGATCAAGGCACTCTATCATGACAAGGCAGGTAGATTAACCAGTCTATACCTTCTCAATATCGTGTATGGCTACTTCTTTGATATCTTAATCTTTAACTACTCTATGGAGGCTTTAGAGATCCTAGGTGCTTCACTTATCATAACTTGTTCTGGGCTGGTTTTTTTCTTCAAACTTTAGCAAAATTCAAACAAAAAGTGATGCAAGTTTCAGGCATTTTTTATTTTATTAAAAATTTCAAGCTCTATTCACCAAATTTCATACTTTTCAAACGACTTAAATTTTTGTTTGAAAGTTTGTAGATTATAATTTAAACTTTGCTATTCCTTATAAATCAACACTAGAAAGATAAAACGCTGTTTCAATGTAGGTGCAGTCTATTCTTTTGTTCTATTTCAGAGAGCTCTTGATACATCTACAAAATATTTATTTTAAACAAGAAACCAAATACTCTTTCGAGGAAGAAATTTTCAAACTAACTTACCTTCTCTAGTTTAGCAAGTCTTTGATTGCTCTTCTTGTTCTGTAAAGTTTTGAGTTTCTTCTTTGCCTTTTAAGCTGGATTATCTTGAGACTATATGGTAGATATAGCTTAGCCACTGCTGCCTCCATTCTTGAGTATCAAGGGCTGATAATTATTATCTGAGTTAAAGTTGTTATTTTATATGACCCTGCCAGTTAAGGACTTGCTACTCTGTCTCTAAATGGTACTTTAAAGTTTAGATTAGATATTTTATGGTATTAGACTGATTATTGAGATTTGAATGAGAGTGGCTCGTGTTTATCACTAGATTAGTTGCTGAAGAGCTCATAAAATTAAGTTTAAATATGAGCTATTAACAACAGATGCATGATTGCTTATTCTTTAATCTTTTAGGGATCTGTCTCTCACCAGCCTCTGCTTCATCTCTCTATCTTGAGATTTTCTTGTGCCAAGAGGTGAAAATTAGAAGGTGTTGTTTGCTTGCTTGGAACCTTTTCTGCTTCCTCCATCACCTCTAGCTTTGCTTCTAGAAGTTGAGACGCCAGTTGCTCCAAGTGGTGGTGGATTCGTTTAGTAGAGTCTGTTCTTTGACTGAGATCAATAAATAAAAGTGATAAAGAACTTATTTGAAAAATCTAGAGTGACTACTAGTAGTGTCTCTCCTTCCTTGGCTGTCTTTCCTCCCAGATTGTATTTTTCTAACATTTATTCTATTATCAGCTACTCTAGAAGTTTATAAAAGACATCTCCAATAATTAAATGGAATTCGATAAGTTGCACTTCTTACATGCGTTTGCTAGTTTCTTGCTGATTTATGAGAGCTGCCTCTAGTGCCCAACTTGGCTTTCTTAAGTTTTCTAGTCAAATCATCCTTGGTTTAAAGCTTAACACCTGAATGGTTCACAGCCTCAGAAGCTGTTCTCTTTTGCTTGAAATAATAAATGAAAGATTCACATACTAAGGATAAGCTTTGATGAGGATCGTCCAATAGCAGAATTAAATGTTGATGTCATCACCATCTTATCCAAGTCTTGCATAGTATAGTCTCGCGATCTACTCATTACGGAGGAGGTGTTCTTATTCCTTAGAGCAACAAATTGTCCATAGATAGAAAATTAATTTTAAATTGAGGTTTCTTGGAAGAAGATTATCGTTCACCTGTCTTTCTGTTTGGAGACTTGCCTTAAACAAGTGATTATGATCTTGCCTCTATGCTGTCTCTAAGCCTTCGCTAGTCTTGAGTTAGGTTTTCATCATATCTGCTGGGATCTCTTTTATCTTTATTAGGCTTTACTCCACTGTAACTATTGTGACTAAGTGGTGATCTTCCTAAGCTTTAGTCTAGATCTTAGATTGAACGCTCTCTGGCTTTTTAAAAAATGCTTCTTGGCGACTCTACACCCTCATCTAAACTTCCTTGTGCGTTTAATTGCTTGAGTTTGTCCTCAAAAGTGTTTTTATAAATTTTCATAGCTCAATAATTTTTAAATGTTCTTTAGAGGATTAAGACTGCTTGAATGATGAATCTAGTTAGGATGATTTTGTCCATTCGATTAGTAATAGTACTCGCTGCTATTCCTGTCTTAAACATTCTAAGGATGGCCTTGAGTGGATGCGATTGCTGAGGGGAATAACTTTTGTTACTTTAATTTGTCTCCACTACGTTGGGTTCTTCCTTTACTATTAGAATTCTGGGTCCTTTATCTCTAAATCAAACCTTAATTCAGTTAATAAATATCTCAGTTCCTGGACTGGTGGCGAATGATCATCTTTCCTCTGTGCTTTCTTCGTTTACTTGTTAGCCTTAGCAAAGCTATTCTCTTTATTTCCCAAGCCAGAATTGCTGATTATGCTATTTTTGAGCATGCTGCTATTATTTTACTAAGTATTGTTTGTGCTCGTATTAGTGTTCTTTCTTCTACCTCCGCCGGCTTTCTTTTCTTTGTCTTCTCTTTTCAAGCCAAATAGCTTGAATTCAAGATCTCCAACTCGTTCTCCAAGACGTCTATTCTTCTTTGCTTGGTCCTTTATTATTTCAGCTAACTGCTCTACTGAATCAGCCATCCTCTTACTTAATTTATCATCAAGTAGTCTCAGAGCTTGGTTTTGAGAGTCTTCATTAAAGAGAGATTGGTTATGGTGCTATACTGCTGCTGGGTGGTTATTTGAGCGGAAAGTTTCCTAATAGAGTAGGATCGTTTTAAAATTGGGGGAAAATAGAAAAAACAAATACAAGGGTGGTTACCTTAAAAAAATTTTTAAATGGGCTTGTCCTAAATAGTAGTAGATGTAGTAGTAGTTGTTGTATAGTTTAGTATAGTAGAGCTAGTCAGTGAAATCTTAAAATTTGAACCCAATCACCGATCACATTTTTAAAATTTAAACGCCAGTCGCTCCCAAAAGTCTTAAAATTTTTTTTGATCAAACCTTTTAAATTTAAAAGGGGGGCCCGCCACCTCGCTTAGAATGATTAAAATTTTCTTAAAATTTGGAAAAAATTAAAAACTTTCAAAGATTGGGGCTAAACCCTTTTCCCTTTTTCCTCGTTTTCGTATTCCTCACACTGGCCTTCACCCTCTTCAAACTGAATTCTTTTTATTTCTGCAACCATCCTAATCTACGTCGATCATACTCTATAAGATGAGACTTTAAAGGTATCAGAAGCTCCACTTCCAATCTAATTCTAGTCGTTTTAGTAGCTGCTCCCTCTTTGAACCAAGCTATTTCTGACTTTCTCATCCACATAGTTTAAAGCTTGTTACACTCTCTCCTCAATCTCATATTGCTTGCGCTATAGATCTTCAATTTGAGTCATGGCATCGTCAGTTAGGCGGTTGCAGATCTTCTCAGCATTTTATGCAATCTGAAGGATTGAATCAGTAGCATACTGCCTTTCCCTTACTTCGTTAAAAAACTTCAGGGAACAATATATTCATTACAAAAACGTTTTAAAGTCTTTGGTCTATCTGTTATACTTCAAATAAACTAGCTTTGTCTTGGTCGAACTAGTTCACTTATTCTTCCACTCTTTCCAACCACTCATTAAGAGCACCTTCTAGTTTTTTCATGCTTGGTTACTATCCCCCTAAAAAAAAATACTGCAAATTATATCCTAGGCTAGCTCCCCAAGGAGAGAGGATGTTGATACAAATAAATAAACTATTCCTTTCTATTGACTCTATAACTTTTTGTCTTTCTTTGGCAAGGATTACTAAGATTATAGGGATTGCCTTCTCTGATTAACTGAGAAAGCGGCCTCTACCTTCTCATTTACATTCCTGTACATTCTCTCTTCCATTTCTTTAAGAGCTCTGTCAACTTCCCTAGCATTAATAAATAACACTTTAACTTTTAGCGAGGCTGTTGTATTAATCTTATATCTAAGTGACCCAGATCCAGACAAGTTTGATCCGTAATTGTTAGTTCCATGAAGCTAAAACTTTACAAATATTTTAAGGAGTAAAATTTTTATTAGAAGCTAAGCCTTAAACTGCACTGAAGTCATCTTGTCTTCAATCTGTTAAATCTTCTCCTCTAAATAAAATGTGAAATGGTAAAAATACCCATATTTTTCCTCTAGTTACTGTAGCTTTCGATTATTGGCATTTGCGTTCAAGCCTGTTTGATTGTGGGACTCGGTTGAGTTGTAGTGACTTGGACTTGCGCCTCTTTTTCTTGCACCCACGCTTGTATGTCGATTTGGAGAAGCGTGGTCATTCATTGCAATTAAGTCATCGATAAAAATAACACAAATTTTAAGATTCTCTGGTGGATAGTCTTGAGTTAATTCTTCACATTAGAAGAGTCTTCCTCCTACGCATCTGCATAGCTTTGTAGCAGCTTTATTAATCTGCTAATGTTGAAGATCTTCTCTTCTTAAGAACTCATTTGATGCTGTTGCTATTCAAATCTTTCTTAAAAAGCTTGAACTGTGAGACAAGCCTAGCTCACTCGCTCCAGTTATTAAGGAATGAAAATTTAAAATGCAAGATGAAGTAAGAACATTTTGGGAAATATACTTCTAAGAAGGTAAGGTAAGCATTTCCTATCTGTCATGCTTTTCAAGTTCTGAATTTTAGGAGCGGCCTAATTTAGAAACGAAGAAGCTCCTAGAGCGGTTGATCCTGTTGCTCTGTTAGGCGAAATAGATTGAGATAGCCCTCCGCCTGCTAGAGTGTTCTCGACTAACTATTAATTTATTAGAATATGATCACTGCAGAAATATAATCAAAATATAGTTGTGGCTAAAGAGCAGCTTTTACATTTATTGAATTTTCTCTTTGAAAATAGTTTCAAAGTAAAAATATTACAGCTTTATGATTAGCATTACTTACTCTTGAATCCTAAGAGCGGGTTCTATTTTTGTACATGTCAGCGTACTTGGCATAGGTTGTCATTTTATTTTCTTGTAATTCAAATTTAATTTTGAAATAAGGAATTAAAATAGGCTTTGAATTATTTGCTTTCCACAATTCTAACGAACAAACCAACCCACTCAAGAAACTTATATGAGTTAAGATCAATTACAAAAATGATTTAATTAGCTTAAGATATTGGAGAGGATGAGGACTTAGATTGAAATATGATCAATATTTGGCGCACATGTCTCCATATTGGTCATAACTATCCATACATTCCACATCCTCAGAGACGTATCCTCCACCTACCTTTTATTCTCCTATCTATGATAATTAGGAGGAACTTTAATCACAACTTCGCTCTTAGGAGCTTTAATTCTATTCTAAAGTGCTAGGAGGTCTCAAATGATGGCAGGGTTAATGCCTTGGCTCAACCATGCACAGCTGATAAACTTCATTCACATAAATATCGAAGCTAACCCTTTTCACTTCGATTCCTCCCCAAATAAGGGAAAGAGAGTAACTATACTTTACTCTAAATTAATTTGTTAAGTGATCCTACGATATTAAGTAGATTTAGTTCTTCCTGTTGACATGGCTTGTAGAATTTCTAGAGTCTGAATCTCTCCTGTTTCTATGCCATGCCTATCTCTGAGAACCACATCCTCATCCTGTATTAATCTAACAATCTTGCTGTTCAAACTACTCTCGCACTAATTACTCAAAGAAGAGAGGGATTCATCACCCTTAACTTATCCCTCTGAATCCGCTTTAATATCCTTCAGAGTTGCATCTGCAGTTCCGCAAGTGCAGCATTAGTTCTGGAATGAATAGGTTTCTTGCCACCATTGACCCGCGTATGCATTAACCTAGGCAGTTATAAATATAAGGTCTCCACTCTAAACAAAGACACCTTGATCACGCAGTTACTCACATTATACCTAGTTATCAAGATTCACTAAGGTAACTTAAAATAAATCAATCATATAAAATTTTCTTAAATCTTTTGGACCCATCAGCTAAATAGTGGTAGTCAGATCGTCACCTGCTTATTAGTGATAATCGTATGATCCATGAGGTGAGCTCTATCTCTAGCAAGAGGAGTCATCGCAATCTAAGTTTACTACTTTTTAATAGAGAAAATAATTGTAGATCTACTTTGCTAATTGATGACTTGGATTATGCAAAAATTTTATTTTTTGAAGTCATTTCGGGATGATTTTAAGCGTCTAGATTAGTTTGAATAAGGATATTGGATGAAGCATCCTAAAAATTTCTGAGACAATTATGAATTTCCGCTTAAGAATTCGCACCTTTTAAACTTTGAGGCTTTAACAGATTCTCTTATTCCAGAAGGAGTCTTGGTGTAAAACTGAATATAGAAGGGAAAGGATCCATTCATGAACTATTGTACTTTGAATTGAGAGATGAGGAAGGGATCTTGAAGAACATGATCAAATTTAGAGGGCCACCTTTGTTTCCATTTCTAGCTCTAGTGTAACCAACTAGATCGTGATTCTTCCTCTAAATCATAATCCGAAGAATCTTAAATTGATCGTCTTTAAGAGCTGTCTCCAGTTGGATTTTAATAAATTTTACGCTTGAGGAGAGACGCTTGCACTTAATGACTGAAAAATGCGATTATTAAAGCATTGATTAATTGTGCCTTTATTGTGATCATACGGCTAAGGCTGTGCTATATTTTTCCTTTGGAATGAATTATAGAAGAAAATAAAGAGGTAAAACGTTATTGAAGCATTCATGAATATGATAGATTTTTTTTCGGAGTTTTGTTTTAAATGGGAACATTATAATATCTCAAGAAGATCAAAGTTTTAGAGAAAATATTACTAGAAGTATTTTTAGGTTATATTTGCTTTAATTTCGGTTAAGATTTAAAATTTAAATTAATTTCAGACACTTATATATCCTAGGTTTCATAAGATAATTAAAGCATAATTTGTAGAAATGCCATTATAGATTTATATTCTTTTAAAAAACAAAAATATCTTAAGCAGGAGGATTCTTCCAATAATGGGACAATTGATAATTAAATTATTTAATGCTATTATAACTCTAAATTAAGAGCTTTTCTGCAACATAAAGCCCTCAATTGCTCTTGATTATTTATTATAGGTAAAATACAATTAGGTTATTAAGGAAATCTACTTAGGATAAATACAAGTTTATATAATCGAATGACTTCTATTTTGAAATTGCATCATCCTTGTCCTAAGTCATATTTCATATTATTTTTTTTGCATTGATCTGTTTATTTTAATTGCTCCTCCTTCTTTCCATTAAATCCCTTTATTTAATAATTTTGTAAATTGGCAGCATCCCTTGAAGACTTAACTTAATATCTGTGTTGAAGAGACCATTGTCTATAATGCCAGTATTTCAATGATAAATCTGAAACCGAACCAGCTAGTATGAAGCACTAAAAGGACTCTTGTGGTGCTAATCGTAATTTTCATTCACTTATGATTAGCTTAAGAAAACATTAGAGCAAAGCCTTAAATATGCTAAATTCAAAAGTAATAATCATAATTATTGACAAATAATAAAGGCTTACTTACTCTGGCCAGCAATCAGAATAGTTCTTAGTTCTAGCGCCGTTTAGCGAGTTTCTTCTTCAAGATTCTTCTTTCATGGTTATTTATTTGTTAAATGAAATTATAATCTAAATTTAGCTGATATAGAGCTGTTGACTCAGATTATTAAAATTATGTATTTTTGAAATTATCAATCACTAATAAGCTAATTGTATTTTTCCTATATCAGTTGCATCAACTTATAAATTTCAATCTCTTCATCTATAATATCTTGAAATGATAGAAGAAATTATCTAGATTAATAGGTTATGAAAGTGTGATTAGTTTATCTGTGCTTGAACCAGATAAGCCACTATACTATAAGGTTAACAAATTATTACATTACTGTTTTTTTCCCAATAGAAAGGCTACTTTATAAATTAAAAATGAGTGGAAACAAAGCCAGTTACAAGGCCATAGATATCAAAACACTATAACCTAATAAAAAATCAGAATGGGGCTACCCTAATTAGGAATAAGATACTTAGCATTCTCAAAGTTAACAGCATCTTGATGAGTCTATGAGTGATACAGATGCTTATCATGCATACGTCAGAGATGAGAAAAAAGGGGAAGAACCGATTTTAAATTTCAAGGTGCTTTTGAAAATCGCTATCGCCAATATCTTCTTCCTTGGGATATAGATGCAATATTGCGAGTCTGAGAGCCTAAATGTTTGCATGTATGATCACGTTATAGCCAGAGTGATATTCAATGCACCACTCATCATTGCTAAATAGAGAATATGCATATCTAATTTAACTGCTAGCGCTTGTCTGTTCATAAACTTAATAAATGCGAGTGCCAGTTAGATCATCGAAAGCAAGAACATACGTATTCGATTTTTGCTTATCATACTTAACGCCTTAATTCATGTATATGACTTTATTGTATTTATATTTATGAATTCTTGTTTTGAGCTTTCAAACTGTGACAAGAAAGCGTTTTGGCGCCCTCTATACATTTGGTTTCACCGTAATAATTTGCACCTACTACTTATTTAAGATACTAAGCTTGTTGTGGAAACTTATGAGAGCGCATCTTTCAAAGCGACTTTGGCTTCTGATAGTAATAATTTTACTAGTCTATTTACGCCACGTATTTGACTAGAAAGTATTGATGAGTTGTGAAAACTGGAACATTGGACTATCTCAAGAACTCTCACAGTCTTCAGAGTACTGCTTGATTGAATAGCCCAAAACATGCTTCGTTGAAATTATAGATGCCAATTTAAATTGACTCTAGTTTTTAAGATAGGTGGCAGGATTTCTCATAATACTTAAGAGCAGTATAATGCGAGTATTAAGAAACTGATTACAGTCTATTTCCTAAGTACTATAAGACAGATAAGCCTTTTATAGGGCTGCCCCTGACTAAGCACTTCTCTCAGGATTAGAGAAAATTAGAGAAGCTTCCTCAAAATGTGTTAGATAACTCAAGAGGCTTTGATTCTTTGAAATAAGCATAAGCAGCAGGACATGAAGTCGTTATCGATACCAAAGAATCTGATATAGTAACCAAGGTCGTCAGGAATGAGAAGCTTGTTGAGGAGAGTAAAAACTATTTTTAAAAGGTTTCTTTAATAAGAGAAAACAGATTCAAAAGCAGGAAGAAAGAGGAGATCTATAAGACAGTATGGTGCTAATCTTTACTGACACAGTTTCACGTCAAAGAGCTCACTACAAGCTCAAAGAATCATCGCAGTTTTTCAGAGAATAATACCACTAAGAATTCTTCAGACTTCATGCTCTTGAAGATAGAACTCTTGAAAATGGACTGTTATTTATGTATGGGCTGACCAGAGAAAATTTAAGCTACGAAAAAGCCTATCCACCTTATAAAGACAACTACCTCCCTCCTTTCTAACCCAAAAAGGAATCCATAATAGAATATTTCAAGCAGCAAGGGTTCATTACAGGCTATGTCTCTAATATTTGTGAGACAAACATATTCCTTTAAGATGATTTAATGAAATAGTTTAAATCTTAGATAAATGACTTCTTTGAGCAATACGTGCATAACAGTCCAGCAGATCATGAGAGTGTTGCCACTTCTTGCGATCCCCATCTTTTTGACTATGTTGCCGGTACTCAACAATTTTAAGGACATTTTTCGATATTTAGAAGATGTATTTACGGAAAAGATTCCTTTGAATATGTGTTCGACTACGCTAACTCCTTCTTGAAAGCTTATCAAAAAGAGAAGAAAGTTCTGATAATGGTTCTAATGGACATGCACGAGGGCACAGGAGAAGTTATAAACTATCTAGATAAACCTCTTGCTAACTTTCTTTAAGGCATCAATAAAAATGTGAAGGATGATGCAGGAATAATGATGTTCAGTGATCATGGCCCTCATTTAGGCGGTTTGAAGAAGAAGTTTGGAGGAGTGCAAGTTTAAAACGAAATCTTCAATCTCAAAATCAAGTATAAAAGTTCAATTATTACTTTTATATCCCTATATATTCACAGCCAATCTAAAGGGTCTAAATTAATAGCAAAAGAAAAATATGGAGCAAAATTAACAGAAGCTTATTAAACTTACTTTCATTTGATTTAGATTGATAATTTTTTTAATAAGTATTTACACATCTCCATCTTCATAATTTCTTGAAATTCTGGGCTTCAGGGCAGAATATTTAACCTAATCTGATAGGAAAACTTGGTTAAGATAAAGAAGTGTGCGATTTTATTGGAATGAATTGCATTTGCAGGAACTACCCAATAAATCCCATGATGAATAGAGTCAAATGATCAAGAGTAATTGCTTTTATGAAATGAAAATGAGGGTAATCCTCTCAAACATTAGTAGAATAATACAATTGAAAGAATCATTATTCAAATTTTATGAATCTGTTGCCTTATTATGAAACAATGAAGAAAAAAAATTAATAAATAAAGATAAGAAAGCGTTTATATTTAATTATTATTTTAGTAAAATCTTATTCTTAAGAATATTGAATCAAATTATTTAAATATCACTTAAATAAAAATCAAATTCAATATAAATTCAGAAATAATTAGCTAAGAGATGAGAAATATCCATTTTTAGGAATCAAAATAAATATTATCACATAGATAGATAACTATAAAATGAAAATAGAAATCAGTGACTCTGACAAGTCTCCTGACTCAAAATTCAATCCCCAAATCATTGAAAACTCTATCCAGACTCCTAAAACGATGAATATGCGAGCATACCGAGCAGATGAGGAAATGAGTTAGGGACTTCTTGATCCTCAGACTGAGGCTAATTCAAGCTACCAATCCTTGGGGGAAAACTAGGGAAATCCCACAACAGAAGTTCCTTAAAAGTCTTCACCTAAATGGTAAAAGTTCGAACCACTAAGAGTCGTTTTAGCAAACAGCTGCTTCCTAATAGTTCAATTTTAAGATTGCTAATCAGAGAGCTTAAATGTTTGTGTCAAAGAAATTCTCGAAGCTAGAGCTCCTTTTAACGCGCCCTTAATGGCTATTTCTGCTACTTAATATCATTAAATCAAATTTATTAGATTTAAGTGCTGCATTGTTCTTGAGTCTGATTGTGCAATATTTACTGACCTTAAAGACCAACAAACACTCTCTCCTTAAATTAGCTCTGCTGATCTTAAATATGGTTGTTCTTTGCCTAAACTTTTAAACTGTAACAAGAAGGAACTTCGGTGCCATTTACACCTTTGGATTTGTGCTGCTCTTTGGAGCTAGCTTCATAATTTATTGCATTTACAGAATCTGGTAGAATGTAAAGCAATACTTTACTAGAAAAGTCTGGATAGCTTTGGCAATAATCTTAATGTTCTCTATTGGATATTTCTACATTAACGTAGTTAAGACCAGCTGCAGAAATTGGAATAAGGGACTTTCACAGAATCTTTTGATATCTCCTGAGCTTTGCGAAATCCCTCAACCAGATATTTGCTTTGTAGAACTTGTAGACGGCATTCAAGATTTTTCTAGCTATCTCAATGCAGTTTAATGTGAATACTAAGAAACTGATCCAGCACTATTGGCTAAATACTACAAGACTGATAAAAGTTTTATTGGACTCCCACTCACAAACCAATTCACACAAGAGCAAAGAAAAATTAACGACCTGCCTTAGAATGCCCTTAATCATTCAGTAGGCTATGACACTCTTTTTGAAGCTTAGTAAAATGGGCATGAAGTAATTATCGATGCCAAAGGAGAAAGAATTATTAACTAAGTTATAAGGAATGAAACCTTGGTTGAGGAGAGGAAAAAACTCCAAGTTGGTGAGAGAGAAGGTCTTCAAGACACCTTAGTCTTTAGTTTTCACTGATACTGTTTCAAGACAAAGGGCTCACTTTCAAGCTCAAGGAAAGTATGAAGTTTTTCAAGGAGTAAGATCACAGAGAGTTCTTCAGACTTCACTCATTAGAGGGAAGAACGCTAGAAAACGGATTACTCTTCCTTTATGGACTTAGAAGAGAAGATATTAGTGAGGAGCCCTCTATGCCTCCTTATGAAGATAAATACCTGCCTCCCTTTAAAAATAGAGTTGAGTCTATCGTTGACTACTTCAAATCTTAGGGATTCATCACAGGATATGCAGCAAACATTTGCGAGTCCAGCATTTTCATTCAAGACGATTTCTTCGAGTAGTACCTCTAAAATAACGGAGCTGATCATGAAAGCATTGCAACCGCTTGTGATCCTCATTACTTCGACTACGGTCCCTTATGGAAATGATGCTTACTAAGGTCACTTTTCTATATTTAGACGATGCATATATGGCAAAGACTCTTTTGAGTACGTTTTTGACTACGCACAGTCTTTCTTGAGAACTTATTCAACTGAGAAGAAAATCTTGATAATAAATATGATGGATATGCACGATGGAACTGGGGAAGTAATCAACTATCTTGATAAACCTATGGCAAGATTCCTTAGAGAGGTAAATGAAATGCCTAGCACAGCTCTTATGATGTTCAGCGATCATGGCTTCCATTTAGGAGGACTCAAGAAGACCTTTGGAGGAGTCGAGGATAAAAGTGAACTCTTCAATCCTTAATCAAATTGAATTATTTACTTCTTATCTGTGAATCCTTATATTGTTACAGCTAACCTCCAAGGCTTGACACCTTTAGAACAACAAAACTTAGATAGGAACTAATAGAAGCTCATAATTTTTCCCTATCTTCTTATTTGCAAGTAGAAACAATCTACTCATGACTCATTTGCACATGCATAACTTCCTTAAATTCTGGGCTTCCGGAGAAACTTTCGAGCCCAGTATGGTATCAACTCTAGGAGACGATAAGGAAGTTTGCGACTTCATAGGAGAGTATTGTATGTGCGCTAACTTCAACCCTAAGAGCCTATTGAAGAACAGAATCGATTAGACTCCAGGTAGATAAGAACGCTATACCAATATAATTCATCCCTAAATCTAAATTCCAGTGAGACTTTAGGTTCATAGAAGTTGGAAATTATTCAACTACGAGAAAAGAAGATGAGTACATATTCATTAGCTATTTGATTGCGTCATAACTACTAAAAAAGTATTAGGCTAATCATTTGAGTATTATCATTAAATTTATTTTATAATGAAAAAAAAAGAAAATAGATCTTATAGAAGTACATAATTATCCTTACACTATTTAAATAGAAAGAATAAGTTTTAAATTGACTTTTTTTAATCTAAAATTGGATTTTGTTCAATAAAAACTTTTAAAAGGGGTTATAAATTTGAGTTTAATTTATTTTTATACTCATAATTTTTAGCAAAATTAATTTTAATTAAACTCTTTGCAATAAACTAAAATTTTTTTTGAGATTTCGTCGTCATAAACGATTATCTTTCTATTTATTATCAAATCTATCTATGATCTATCTTTTTGAAAGCAAAGGACAAATAATTGAGAGTGGAATGATAGATTGAAAATTGGTTATCCCTTTAATTGAGGACAATCAGAGGAATTTAATCTATTACAGATACAAGGTTTAATATTTTGGGTAACTCACCTCCACCGTCGTTGCCAATCCTCAATCATATATATCTTTGAGAATACACATTTAAAATTGATGTTAATGTGAATAGTTATGCCAGCTTTTATCTTCCGCAAAGATATATAAACAAGATCATATGTTAAAAAATATTATTATATACTTATATTCACTACTCGAATTATTATTTAATCAGCCACAGATATAATAAGTTAATTTAACAACAACCACCTAGAAAACAAATGAAGAACTACTTAGTCATTGCAGGCGCAGTCCTCATCGCCTCAGTCCACGGCACCAACGTAAACACCAAGGCCGACGCCAAGGCTCAACTCAAGCAGCTCACCAACAAGCCCGCTCACACCCTTGCTCAGAACTCACATTAATTATTTCACCTTATGAAAGCATAGAATTGAAATATTTTTTGGACTAAGGATTCAACTTCGGAGGCCCTGGATGCGGTTGCGACTACAAGCCTATTGATGATTGCCACCACCACCACGGCATCAACTACGACTACACTTGCAAGGCCGAGAAACTTGAGGACTGTCTCGAGAATGACATCACTCTCTACGGACCCAACGTTGTGCTTCTTAACCTTGACAACAGATGCCAGGTTGAAAAGTTCGAGAGAGAGGGTGTCTTCCTCCAAAAGGGAGATCTCTTCTTCGTAACTGGCAGAGAGAACAAGTGCGCCGGCCAAGAGTGGGAGGAGCCATACGCTTAATATACATCATCATAGTTGTGTAGTGATGATTTTTACTGGACCCACAACCCTCTTGACTACGACGTCCTTTGGCCCGGCCTTGACTACGACATGCCACTCATCACCGACCCCACTGCCAGACAGGAGATTGTTGTCCTTGAGGCCGTCGGATCTTAAATTAAGCGTAAGGTATAGTGATTGAAAGTGTGAAGAAATGATCTGGAAAGACAACCTATGAAATCGACCTATGGTGGGGCAGAGAAGAAGTCAGACAGGTTCAAATCGATGTCTACGTTGATATGCAACCAGGTCTCACCGTTGCCACCCCAAGACACTCTTGCTGCGGAGGATGCGGCGGCTGCGGATGCTATTGAGCAGCTACCCAGAGGCAGTGCTGATCCAAAATCTCCACTCCTAACACTACTTTAACTTTAACATCTGCATATAATGATTAAGGCTATTACTCTTGAGCTTGAGAGTTAGCAGTATATTGCAAATCACTTTACTTAAAAAATTCAAACTCTCATTCTTTAAGATAATTTTTTACTTGAAAGAACATCATACTTTACTCCACTTTAATTCAAACTAAGTAGTTTTACTCATACACATACACACTAATATTCTCTTAATCTGTCTACTCTCTTCTCCTAAAAGATATACTTATTCCTGTTTCTGGTTTAATGCAGTATCTTTTTTTTCTTCTAACTTTAAATTATACCCAGTCAATGTAATTACTCTCTATTACCACTCGTGTATGTGTTGAGAATTAATCGACAAGAACAGAAGTTGGCATGAAGAAATTAATTAATTAACTTGAAACTTACTAGCCGAAGAATAACTTGGGGATGCAACAAGCTTATTTCATTCTCTCACTTAATGAATAATTAAACAAGTGAGTGGGATAAGAGAGTGAGAGAAAGAAGTGTTCGTCGTTCAGTAGGAGTGGTCCTCGTCCCAGATTCACTGCTTCGTATTGCCGCCACTGTTTGAGCCGTTAGCTGGAATTGTCTGATTTCCACTAAGTCCAGGTGTAACTGTAGTAGTGCTCTGTGTGTTAATGTTAACACCACCCTGTGCAGATGCCTTTGTAGGTAACATATTTTAGATGAGGAAGAATATGATTTTGAGGATCGAATGTAGCAGCATCATAATTTAAGATTCAAGAGTTGGTAATGTATTTCTGTAAATCAGTGATGTTTTAAACTCCGACAGTTCTTGAGTCATTGGGCTTAAGAGCGAGAGCAGGGATCTAGTTTCCCTCTGGATCTTGCTTTGGCTGTTGAATTGCAGCGGCAGATGAAGATGAGGAGGATGAGGATGAGGCACCTGCTAACGATGAATTAGAAGCAGCACCGGCCATTGAGCCATAAGATCCGTAATAAGAGTTGTAGCTCTATCCGTAAATTTAGTTGCCAGTATTGCATCCACAATCTTTAAACAAATATTTCCATTGATCTCAATAATTAATCGAAACGAGGAGGGACCACATTTAAGCACAGTTCTTCATTCACATGAATTAAATAGGAGACTATCTTGCTTAAATTAATGAATAGGAATCTTGACTTCTCTTACTGTAGTCCAGCCCCAAGCAAGTCTGACTTTGAAGTAAGTGGTGCCAGTGGCTAATCCCTGGAGGAAGAAGAAGGCTTGGTGATAACAAGGCATACCCCACACGCAATCTTCTTAAATAGAAGATTCTTAATTTGAATCTTCGAAGCTCTAAGAGAGACCAACTATTCTTTAATCGAGGCAGCCGCATTGAGGCTGATACCAAAGTTGACCAGCTGAGGGCATTTGACGTCCAGACACAATAACGAAATCTCCTGTCTTAATGAACACTCCGATGCTCTCTTAAAGATTCGTTATATATAACATTGATTAGTCTCTAGGTCATCGAGAAGACAGCTGTCGTCTAAGTTTACTATAACTATCTTGCCACCGTAGGTGTCCACTGTATTCACGAGGCAACTAGCCAAAGGAGCAGCAGTCAAATAACTCAAATATCATATATAGATATGATAACTAAAAAATAATGCATTGCATAGAGACCTCTTAAGAAAAAAGAATGTGATGCAATTTGTCATTATTGAATTATGATGAGTGGTAGTTTGATAATTATAGTCAACTGATTTTTAGAGTTGATCTTTGAGTCTTAAAGCCTCTACGTCCTTAGGAGGATGGAGGACTGAGCAGCCTATTATGGCATAAGCTAGAAGAGTTTTGAGGGCTTTGAAACCCATCTAATCCTTGTTCCTTGACATCACAGAGTTATGACAGCAAATATGAAAGTGTATGAATAATCGAGGGACGATTAAATTATCTTAACTTTATCACTTATGCACTCACACATAAATTATTATTTTACTGCTTCTTATTTAATGCAGGAGTATAAATAGTTAGCTAGTTATGCCAGTGACTGGCAATACCACTCAAAATAGAAATATCGAATCTTACTTTTAAAAATTAATCAAAGAATAAGTAAAATAAGATTATCAAGTTACCCTAAGAATTCAAATATGCTCCTGGATGACAGAGATAATAAAATTCGAAGCGATAAGAAATTTCAAAAATACAACTGCTTAAAGAATTGCATAACTTAATTTAAAATGTCTAGTTTCGGAAAAGCTACGAGAGGTAAATCATCTTGATTTTTGCTTTAAACTAATATTGGGAAAAGAAAAAGCTAACTAATTTATAGATGGGAGCTTGAATAAGTCTTCGCTCTTGCCTGGGCCAGGAAATTACTAAAGCAATGCAAGAGGCGGCACTCCTTCTTACAGGTAACAATAACATTTTCTATAGACAGTCCAATAAATTTGGGGATATATATTATGAGAAGAGATATTCTTAAAAACTTTATATAGTATTGGCAGAAGTGGCAGATCAAGTATGAAGGCATCAAACGGTCCAGGTCCCGGCTAATATCAGACTATATCTTTGAAATAATAATGATATTTTTAGATTTATTAGATCTGTAAGATGATAACTTATGAGAGAATTTGGCTTTTCTTGTTTTTACAACAATATTCTTATTCTTAAAAGGGTGGGAATCGAGGAGTGAGTATGGGTCTTAAGACTAGCTACGGAAGCGCTATGGGGGCACTCGGCAAAGATGGAGCTAACCCTGGTCCAGGCCATTATCAATCTAACTTTAATGATGCTTCTAAATCTGCAGCTTATACCTTCGGAGTGAAGACAGGCTCTGCACTTAGTACGAAAAATGGAGGAGGGCCCGGGCCAGGTTAATATAACTTAAGAGCCGGCTCAAGTGATGATCATAATCGTAGCGCTAACAATTCGAATAGAGGACCAGGCTTTGGAACTGAGAAGAGAGCAATTGGAGGGATCACTAAGAGTGCACTGGAAATACCTGGTCCTGGCTAGTACTCAATCGATCATCATGGAACACATGCACCAAGAATAGGCTTCGGTACTTCAACAAGAGCTAACGGAGGCCTTACAAGTAAAGAGACCAAATTAGTTCCAGGTCCAGGATAGTATAACACTGATGAAATCATTGGAAAGAGTGCTGCTAAGGTTTCCATGAAATTTAGACCTCAAACAGCTCTTATCATTATCCATCTATCTATTTAACTTTAAACAGCCTAGTCAAGAACTCTTGAACCGGGTCCTGGGTAGTATGACCCAAACCTACAGAGTGTGAAATCTGGTGCGCTTGGCTCTCGTATTGGAACTGCAAAGAGAGATGGCTTTACAGCAAAGGAAAATATGCCAGGGCCAGGCCACTTTTCTTATAATATGCTCTTATTCATCCATTCTAATTTCAATTGGGGATGATTGGCAGAGTGGCAAAAATAGAAGGAATGCAGGCTTCGGATAGAGTAAAAGAAGCGGATTGAGCTAATCTAGAGATAACATTCCAGGCCCTGGAAATTATAACCCCTTAGAGAGAGGAGTGGCATCAAATGCTCCTCAGTACACTATGGGCACTGGAGGTAGATCAGGACTTAGTGCTAAGAACTAACTCCCAGGTCCAGGTTAATACAATCCCAGAGTTGATTATGCAATTGAATAATTTATAGAGCAATTATAAATGCAAAGGAGAATATTGGGACAGGAGTTAAAATTGGCACAAGCCCTAGAAGTACAAAATATGAAAGGCATGATATCCCAGGGCCCGGCAACTATAACGTTTCTGGGAGGTTGGGAGGTCCTTCATACGGCATTGGCTCTAGCAACAGAAATCATGGGCACACAGATTCTACTCCTGGCCCTGGTCACTACAAACTTCCAGTTTACGTGGCTAGTCTCCCCCGCTATTAAATGCCTGATAAGCCAGAGAGTCTCCGTTATGTTTGAAAGTGAGGAGATCTTGTCTTCTTTGGCTTAATGATTTGATCGTATATTAATTTAGTGAATTGATAAAGAAGATAGCACTTTAGAAAATTTAATATAATAATCTTAACTTAAAATATTAAATAGAATTTACTTTAAACCTGAAGTTACTTTAACTAAAATATAGCTTATAGATTATTTATCCTAAATATGACAGTCTTTTAATAACTGATTATAAAAATTACTAAATTCCTAGATAAAGTTATAAGTTGTTTATTCTTCTCTATGTAATTTAAATTTATCAAGAAATCAATTATATATTTCCAATAGTTATTGCTAAATTTCATGATAAACTTACTTATAAATTATTCTATTTGCATTGAATATTAACGTCGTTAAATTCAAAATGAGTTTCGCTCTTCCGAAGCGTACTAATAACAAGCGAGCAACTCCGCTCTCTCTGTCCTCAGTGGCCCCCTAGTCTTGCCAAACATCTCAGAGGGGAAACTCTTCTCAAAGATATGATCAGAGCTAGAACTCAGTTGCCAATAAATCCTAAGAATTTAAGAAAGTAAGTTCCCAAAGATAGATAAATAAGAGCTAATCTCACTTTTATAGGGGATGATGAAAGCTTTGGCAGGGTCAATGTCTACTCAAAATTTAGATATTTAGCACACTATCTCAACCTAGCAATCTAATGAACCATCATAATAAGAGAATGTATCCATGCACACTTCAAAGCAAACTTAACCTCAGCTGTTATCTCAGGTTCTATCATCCACCACTTAGCAAATTCACTACTATCAGCAATTGAATTAAAACCATCACGCCACTCATCAATCCCAAAATATTCTGCCCTCAACTGGTCGACACACACAGTCAACATCCTAACCTAACTAGAGTTCTCATTTATATTTTTGAACTAGCAAAATTGATCTATTTGAGCTCTCAGCCTTAGCATAAGTTGAGCTAAGATGCTTAACACAGCACTCAAAACATTTAGCCATCTAGCAAATAACTTGACTAAATGAGCAATAAACTTACCAAGGTTTTTGAAAGGATAAGTTACTTGGAAGATGCAGTTTCAAGAGTCGAACTTTAACAAGACTCAGTTAGGCCACTTCTCAAGCAACTAGAGCAGTAATTTGGTGGGAAAGTAAACAGTCTTCAAAATTTTATGTCTTCATTCTCTTTAGTATATGGTTTAGGGGCGAGCTCTTAAGTAATAAACTAGAAGGCTGGAGGGTTGACAGCAAGGCTAGGCTATAATAAAGAGAATGGAATCAGCAGCACTTTAAGCAGCTTTGTAAGCCAAGCTAACAATGTTCTCTTAGAGAAGCTAACTAGAACTTAAAATCCCACCAATATATTAATTGCTCTTTTTAGAGGGGGGTATAGTGTTATTATATCAATATCCTGAGGGAAGCAACAAGCTCTTCTTAAGATTCCTCCCTAATCTTGACAAAGGAAAGCGTGGGTGCGATTTAGATGCCACCAATAGGTTATCCAAGAGATGAGATAGACAAAATAGTGCAACAGCACTTGGAAAAGTTCAAGCAAGAGGGGCAAAGAGATTTGAGAACTAAGTTGGAACTCAGTATTGAAGGAATCAGTGATAAAATCGAGAATTTGAAACAAGACATAATCAAGATAGAGGAAAATCAGCGCAATTATTCCTACACTGGGTGCTAGTCAAAGCAATAATGGCACTCACATCATAAAGATAGAGAGAAGTTCATCTGATTCTTAAAACCATTATGCTTTCTCATAGATGCAAGCTGAGCTATTCATCATGTTAAAATCATTATAAGTAGTTAAATTAGAAATAATAAGAGGATAGATGCCTTTAGAAATCAAATAGGAGACTAGATAGAAAAGTTGAAGTAGAAATTCGATATGAGTGCTACTAAAGTAGATTCTATGGATTTATCTTATGATAAAAGAATTTCAAATCTAGAGGCAGTTGTCACTCCTCTCATCTCAAAAGCCAACTAAGATAAGTTTAGTTCAATAAATATCTTATTTTGCTTTCTAAGATGAGGAAAATCTAGACGAAGAGAAAGTTTTAAATTTGCTTGATAGTTAACTTAAAATCATACTATCTGGTCCTCAACTCAGAAGCTTAGTAGAGGAAAAGATAAAGCTTAACCTACAAAGCTAGCAACTTCTCATTTAAAGTTTAGAAACTCAAGTGAATTTACCTTTCCTATGTATTTCATATTATTCTTAAGTGCAAGCTTTGAAGTAAAACTACTACAAGCTAGAGACGAACTAGAGCCTCACTGTTTAATTATTTTACGTTTGTTTCTATGGCGACTACTCAGTCTTGCTCTAAAGTGGTGGGTGTTTCTCAGACATCTCCAAAGCAAAACCTAAACTTGCCGCCTCACTAATCCTAGCCTATTACAATCCAAATCTAAGCAAACTCTAATCAATCTAATGCAGCTCGATCAACAAACTCATCCCTCTCTCCAAACTAAAAGCTTTCACTCTATCTATCTTAAATGTTAAATTACTTTAGCTTGTAAAGAGTCAGAGTTAGATTGGAGTGGGATTAAATAAGTTGCAACCTCAGCCAGTTTCTCTGGTCAATCTCGATTCTCCTTAAAGCTAAGAGGAATCATTGAGAATACACAACAATATTCTAAATATTTGACTATAAATTGTTGTAAATATGAAGAGAGTGAACTCAGCTACATCTATAGAGGAGGAATCTGAGACGAAGAGCCGCCAAACCGTTAATTCACAGAACAACCTTACATCTTCAGATAAGCTTCACCCTAAGAAAGTTTCTCAAGAAAAGACTCATATGTTTATTTTATCGATTTTTATATACTTATAAGACAAATGATAAAAATCTCCAAAAACCAACTAAATCAAAGTTTAAAAGTAAAGTTCATAAAGACAACATATTGTGAGCAAGGAAGAACATAAATAAGAGTTTGAAGAGTTACTCAAGTCAACATTGAAGAATCAAAAAAGAATTTTAAATAACTTTCAATTCTAAGAAAGTAGAAAGTGTAAATTCAGAGGTGCAGGAGAGATTGGAAAATATCGAAAGTGAACTGCTTCAAAGTTCAGAGAATATAAATGAACGCACTGAAGATATTCAAAAGCAGATGGGGGATCTTCATACAGAAATTCATGCAAACATAGACTTGGTTCATTAAAAGCAAGAGATTTGCGCTCCAGATACACAGCAGTTTATTACTTAAATTATTCTTTATACAAATGATTTTGGCAATATAGTTCATAGAGATTCTGGCTGAAGATGTTAAACAATTCTTAGCTTGTATGAGAGAAGAGGTAGAGCAGGTTATTTTCTATTAATAATTATTTTTGAATGAGTATGTTATTTTCTCAATAAGAGAGAGGGATGAGAAGTGCAAAGAAGACATGGAGTAAATTCGATGTTAGATTGATTCTAACACAGAACTAAAGAGCTAGCTGTTATCTCATCCTTTTATAGCAAATTAACGTTCTCAACGTAGTCTGAAAACCTCCCCAAACAAGCAAAAGGCTTATGTATAAATATGTGGTTTAAATTAAGGGAGACAGTTAAAGAGATGAGCTGCTACTTAGCTTAATTAAATCCTCAACTGAGAAGAAAGAGCTTTAAAAGATAGAAGCACTGATAGAGCACACTTCTGCACTCTAAAAGCATATGGAAAACACCTCAAGCTATCTGTAAAAGCAAGTATTCATAAATGCTTCATTTTTAGTTAGGTTTAAGTATCGTCCATAGAAGGCTAGATAGAGCAGGCCAAGTATTTTAAGTTATTACTAATTTCTGTACAAATAAATAGAGTGATTGAAGTAGATAGTGCAGGATGAATTAGATATAGAGATTCAAGAGGAAGTAGTAAATGACTCTCCAATTAGTAAGAGTCAGCCAGGGCTCTAAATCCACTCACAGCAGAATCATTAACTCTTGATTAGGGAAATCGAGGAGGCTTAAAATGAGGAAGATGAGGATGATTAGGAGAGTGTTTATCTTAAATCAAATGAATGCGACAAGAAAGGTTACAAAAGCTCAGCTATGAGAGAATAGGAATTCAAGGTGTAAGAAGATGAGGAAGAGGAGAGGAAGATGGTGAAGAAGATATTTTTCCACTCTGTTATATTTAAGAAGATTAAATGAGTGACATAGAAGACGCAATAGAAGCTATGTCTCAAGATTTGGAAGACTAAGCTGACATCACTAACTTCTACAGAGCAAGCGAGCAGTAAGAAGAGGGATTCAAGTTATTAATTAATATAGCAGAAAAAAAGTAGTAATTTAAGCATTCGATGATGATTCCCAGATTGAGATAGTAGAAGCAAGGGGTGGGAAATACAGCTAGGAGGATCCTTATTCGAATGAGTAGATTCAACAAAGAGACTAGTACTCATATCATCAAGCACAGCAACCAATTTATTAATTTAATTAAACCCTTTTCTTATCAGACTGAGATGCAACAATATTAACAAGAGTTGAAGCTGCATCATAAGCCTCTTCTTTATAAATTTTGGCTAAACTTATTTAATAATAAATTCTCTTCCTTCTCAGAGTTTATCTCCTAGCAAAGCTAAGCATATAAATTCAAATTCACTAACTGCTTTCTACAGCTAGGGAAGCAGCAACTAAAGTGATTCCATTCCCTAACCTCAGGTCTTCAACTCTTCCCAATATAGATAAATAGAGTAACTCAAATCAAACTTCATTCATTCAAGTTCAGCTCATAATATAGCATCATATCAACTGAGTTTTATTTTCTTCCTATTTTTAGAGTATCTATATATTTTAAAAATGCTAAAATACAATTTTCATTAAAAAAAGAAGCAATTTTTTTATGTCTTACATATATTTATTTCAATTTAAATTCTATTAAAAGATAGATAAGAAATTAAAATTGATTATATATTTTTTTAGAGAGCACTAAAATTAAAGTATAGTATGCCTCATAGCTACTAAAATACGTAATAAAAACAAAGGCTTTCAAAGCATAAGATTATCATCCTAATATATAATTAATCATATTTTTAAGAAGCAAGGTGTAGATAGTGAGGAGAGCGTATATGCGAGTATAAAGTTAGCTTAACCAAGCAGCAGACAGCAAATGCAATAACTGAGGAATGTGCAATCAGCTTAGAATAGAAGCCTAGAAGTGGAAGGCAGCACCATAGTGGATGAGTCAGAGCCCCACCGTGCATAGAAATCTCCCCATGACTCCAAGTCTGCCGCCTACACTTCTTATAATGCAAGTAAGAGAAGAAATTTCATAGACATACAAGACGATAATTTACAAAGCTATGACTTCGATATGAAGTCTCAAAGAACCTACGATCAAAGACAGTTCTAGACTGAGATGGCAACAAACTCATAAAGCATTCAAAAGTAACTTTTCCAGCCTTAGAAGCATCAATAAGTTTTTAAGACTTTCGCTACAAAGAGTGGCTTATAGCCTCCCACACAAATCAATAAATTCGTTTGATAAAAAATAAAGTAGTTTTAATGAAATTGATAATACAACTTGTTCAACCTTAATCTTTCCTTTTTATAATTGAAGATTAAATTATTAGAGCAATACAAACGAAGAATTTTAAAAAGTTAAATATATAGAATCTGAATGGAGTCTGGCAGTTTATAAACTCCTTCAATTCAATCAGAAGTGCTGAGATTCCTAGCTGAGTCAAGTGATTGCTGTAAGTTATATCTAAACAAGTTGATACTTTGTAATTTTACCCTATTGCCATCTCTTTTCAATCTCATTATTTCATCTTTAAATCTATAGAAGCTTTGAACTGCCAGTATTGTTGTTTGGAGGACTATGTGGTGTGTGGAGAGGAGATTGACTGCAAACCAGGCATAAAAACGACTATAGTTGTGTTTGCCGCAATAATTGCAGGGATCTTCGCACTGCTGGCTCTTTACTGCTTGATTATGCATTGCTGCGTTGGGAGAAGATTCAGAAATATGTTTATCGAAGCAGTACTTGTGAGGGACCATTAACTTAAGCAGTAAGAGAGGAAGCAAGGAGTAAGTCTATGTAGCAATTGCTGTTCTATCCTTATATTGAGAATTTATGTTAAGAGCAGACGAGATTAGTTATATAGGTGATTGTGGGGCTGAACATACCAAAGAATATTCCAGTCAAGATAAATCATATTAGAGATAATAAATTTACTTAAAGATAGCTGACATGGACAGAGACTCAGACGATCCAGAAAATGACTATGTGCCGGAGTATTACCTAGTTCGCTAGCCTAGGGGCAAGTCACAAAAAGGCAAATAAAGCTCACAGCAAGCACAAGACATGATGCACTCGGATAAAGAACAGCAAGTTCTGATTGGAGTGGAGGCAGCCCCAGATTAATCAATCTAGCAATGGGACTTCAGCAAGAAAGAAAACCTAGCAGAAATTCTTAAAGCTAAAGAAGAGGCCTAGAAAGCTCAAATAATGTTTTAGCCTTTGTTCTTATATTTTCTGTTTAGCATTCAAGAGCATCAAGGAGAAGAGGGAGAGAGATAAAGAAAGGAGAAGTAGGAGGAAGAAAAAGGTAAAGGACGAGTTAAATAAGAAGGCAGTTTCAAAAGTTAATTCAAACGAATAGAAGCCACCTGAAAATAAAGTGAAGTTAGGAAAGGCCTTTGCAGAAGATAAATTCGATGATATGATTGCGTTTAAGTATCAATAATTATGTCTGGCTTAGATTTATGATTGTGGAAGATGAAGAGGGTAAGATAAACACTCAGGCTTAAATGATTAAGCGCGGGGGAGATGATGGATTGCCAATGCCAGAATCAGATGAAGATATGTGATTTCGTTTATTACAATTTTTTAATATGATTATGAAGACATTGTCATTGTATGTTGAAAGGATGTATTTTATAAATTAGGATTTTGGTTTATAAAAAAGAAATTGATAGCAATAAAATGTATTATCGACCCACAGAATATAACACAACTGCGAGCTAGAGATATCTAACTCAAGTTCAGCAACAGTCATCTCGATATTAGGCAAACCCAAACCGTCCATTACTAGGCTCTAAATTTAAATATTCCTCACTCTTATTTTATAGATGTGCAAGCTCTTAATCTATGACTTTTGGAGGCAGATCAACAGATCCTACCCCATCGCTAGGTGGTTAGGGCGATGCTAGCATCCAAGCAAAGCCCCAGTATATGATCAGAAAAAATGATATTGTCCCCTTACAAGACCAATCTAAATTCCTTAGAGATACTCTAGAAATAGATGTAAGTTCATCTGTTTTTATTAAGACTTAACTGTGTTTCTTCTTCCTTTACTTTGATTAATCGTAATTTAACTAACTCTCTTAAAGGACATAAACGGGACTAGGTCAAAGAGACGAGTGCTCACCAGAAATATTGGAGTGGGACTTGGGCTGATAGGTCAAAGTCACGCCGAGAAGGACCACTTTAATGACACTATCATGAAGCAAAAGGATATTGTGGGCACTCATCCCAAGAGACAACTCAATCTGGTAAGTAGAGCACTTAACATTCTCACATTCGCAAAATGCAATTAGAGGTTCCAAGTTAATTTATTGATACTTTATTTTAGCTGAAAGAGTATGCATACGATAATCTTATAATCAAAATTTGATGATGATGAGATTAATTAAAATATAATTTACCTATAAAGATGTTACGCATTACAAAAAGAACTATGAAAAAGTTATTCTAATTCAAAGTCTTATGTATCTAAATTATAATATAAAGTGTTCTCAATTGAATCCAGGATCTCCACTGCAATAGAATGCAGACATCCACTATCATTAATTCAAATGGAAATGATCATCTATTTGACTAGTTCTCTAAGATTACTCAGATGGACCCTCAGAGTTACTTATTTTAGTTTAAGGCGGGAACTGCAATAATCTAACCCAGACTTGCAAGTAGCCTCTCAAGTAGGCTCAGGCTATTACACATCTCGATAGCCAATTTCCCTCTCAACTTCCTATCAGCACTCTTTGAACCCATAGCTTAATCAAGCTGGACATCCCACAGACGACCTAGACTTTTCATCTCCGAGTGCTTATGGAGGGGGCCCCTTCAAAAGACTGCCCAGGAGAGAACACAGAGATCCCATTTACATAGATGATATAGAAGGAGCAAAGCCAAATAACGTATACCGATCTACTGTGATCATCATTTTGCTAAATACTATGTGATGTAGAGCAAGCGAGAGGGAAGTTACCGCAGGGGCACCAATCCTTTGGATCCTGAATATCTCTACCCAGGTCTTTCCAAATCCTTAAGCCTTTCTCAAATCAATACAGTCCAGAATTAAAACCCCACACCAAAATACGTCAGCTTCGATCAAGCTAGGCTCTTGAACTAGATTATAAATTCTCAATAATTAACATATGAATTCACAAGCACATATTTATATAGAGTAGACAATAGCCAGAGAGACCAAAGAATTTGCAAAACGGTTACAATCAATAGAAAATTATATAAGCCCGAGATGAGGAGAAAGAAGATAAAGATGATGATATAAACGACAGAGAACAAAGAAGGGAAGAGCCCCTTCAGAACCCAACAGCAAACGATAGAAAAAGGCTCGAATTATTTGGAAACCCATCAAATTCTAATCTTCAATTCAATTAAGATTAAACCTAATCTAATTAGGACTAGCCAGATGTCATAGAGTAATCACATCCACTTTCAACAAAAAAAGACACTTAATTATTATAAAAGCTTTTAAAACCTTAAGTCTAGTAGAGTAGCGTTATTTAATCTAAACAAGAGCAGCCATTTTATTCCCCTAGTCTCGAGCTCAAATGCTTTTAAGTAGGAATAAAAAATTCGAAGGACTCGATACAATGAGGCCAGCCGGAGTTCTTAGAGGATTAGAAGCTACCCATGAACCCCCTAGTTCAAATTATCATTCGAGATTAGGTGTGCTTCCTTTTAGAACAAAGTAAAATCTAAGCTACGAAATATTCAATAAGGACTACTGATATGTATACTTTCACTCTCTTTGATTTATTTCTGCGAATACTTTCTTATTTTCATCGATATTTTTATTTCAATAATAAATTAAAGTTATAAAAATTTATATCCTAATAATTTTTTCTAATTGCAGTCGATTTTTTATATTTTCTTGACATCATCTATTCTAAATGGAAAATTGAAATTGAAGAGTATAGATTAAAAACTGAACTAATTTTGAAGTAGTATCAAGCGTAAAAATTGGATTTGTTTTTATTTATCATCCTCAACCAGAATTATTGTTACTTAATTTTTAAATTGATTCCTTGGATCTTATGAAATTTGAAGAAAGAAAATAGTTTTAAGTTAGATCTGGCTTACTTATGTTTTTTTCTCCTTTTGCTCACCAAGATAGACCTGCAATATATAAGTAGCTAGCTAATTCAGGTGCGATGTCAAGCAGGGCCCATCTAAAATACTATAATAGTTTATTAAGTGCAAATAATTATTATCTGATGAAGATTGGATAGTATCTCATTAAGAGATCAACAAACATATATTTTGTATGATTGCTTTAAGAGCACCTGAGTTGCGTCATCTGACTAAAGTACACCCCCATAATACTGCGCAAACCACACCAAAGCAGCGGTGCAGCCTATGCCTTCATATTATCTTATGCTCTATAAATACATTATATATGCCCAGCATGGAGTCCACGATGAATTTTAAAACATATAAAAAATAGTATTTGTATATATAGGATGAGGAAAGCAAATATAAATTTCACATAAAACCTTCTAAAGTTATTATTATTTACAAATGAGAGGAACTGGTATTTATAGAGGTTTGATCCAAAAGAACAAAAATAAATTATTCATTGAGAAACAATTAATTTAATGAAGCTGGATCTAAAACCTAAATCAGAGTTGAGTACACCGTATTAACAAAAGCATATATCACTTATACTTAAATTATTGTTATCTATTAAGAACGTGAGAGTACTTAAAATTAAAGAAAATTATAGAAGAATACACAGCAAAATTTATTTACTTGTATGCAGTAATGTATTAACCGATTTCATCTAAATAATCATTAGCCTTCTGAACTTGCTCAGGAGTTTGGGAAAGAGCTGGCCTCAAATCTTAGAATGGAAAAGTGATTTCAAACAATTACAACATCAATATATAACTATAAAAAATATTTGTAGTTAGATTTTGGAAGGTGTGTAGCTCGCCATGAATTGCTAAGTTTAGGATGTTACTTCCAGTCCAGACACTTAAACAAATTCTTTTTAACTTAATATTAACTTCATCTGTCATTATAGAGGCAACGAGTGAAATGAGATTCCAGGCAGCTAGTGCCATTCTCAAGGGGCTTGATGTAAATGGCTACGAATCTATCAACTTAATTCCCTCAATAAACAATATAATGAGAGCATCCAACACTAGACAAAGAAAAGATAAGTTTATCAATTGCTTTGGATTAATAATTTTCACCTGTAAAAAATGGATCTTGTTTCAAATTTGCTTTGAAACTTCTTATTTGCAGACCTTTGTCAAATTGACCTTTCTTAGTAAGCTGATTCCTTTCAAATTCTTAAGAATTAGCTGAATTAGTACCTGTAGAGAGCAGAACTCCAAATATACCAAACTTAAATTTACACCCTTTATAAACTATGAAAGCTTCTAATTTGATATAAATTTAGATAAAAGTTTAAGAGTTTATACTTTCACTTTATTGATGCGTGTAAAAATTGAATTTTATAATTTCCTCTTTATAAAAATGATGCTCAATATTATTATAGCGATTTTCATATTGATTTTTATTTAAATGAATTCTCGAATTATATTATTTAAATAACTTTAGTATTTTATTGAATTTCACTTTCACCATTTATCGTACTTTTATGCTAATAAATACTAAATTTTTTTGTTTAATAAGGACTTGCTTACAGTTATTTATATAATTTATTCAAAATAGAGAGACAAAATATAGAGGAATTTTAATTAAAGCTGTATCTTTATTAAAAACTGTTTTCATATTAAATTTAATTAAGAATCCATATAAGTTTTGCTAGTCCCCCCTATCTTGCAATTAATTTAGGAAGAAAGAGAATTCTTAAATGCTAATAATATATTTAACTTCTTATCAAAATCTTAATGTAAAATACTTCAATATACAATTTTGAGACCTTAATTTCAGTTAATGTTAGATATATTTGAGATGATGAGTGTAGATAGAACGCATACAGAAAGTATGAAATTTATTTGATTAAGAATAAAAATGCAGATTTGATGCAGGATGGCTGCGAGCTATGAATTTAACACTTTCAAAGATACATTTTGTCAATGAGAGTTTTGCTTCGCTGTTTTCCTTCCAATCATAATTGAAATGTATAAATCAATATAAAAATATTTAATATTTAATGTGATGGATGAGAGCGGGATAGATTATAAACGAATAATTAATTTTTGGAGTTAGTGACTTATTTCGAAGATTAGCCCCTATTCTATTGACAGCAGTTATTAGAATCTCTGGGTAAAAAGTTATAATTATTAATTTAAATGTAATAAGTATTAGCTTCAATCGCACCTAAGGTGTTTGCCGACAACACTGGATTCAATGAGTTCGCAACTACCATGACTAACAATCCCCTCAGACTCCTCCTCATCGTTGACTCAATTGTGGGCTCATCCATATTCTTTCTAAAGAGAATTAAGTGAAATAGCGGGTGATTTGAATATTTAAGATTAACTGAGGGAAATAAGACTGTGCTCATCTTATAATAATTTTTTCCTTCCATTCTTGCCAGCGGAGTCCTCAGACTGCAGATCTTCGACTGCCTTGATTCTGAGCTGTCCCAAATAAATTGATCAGGGGCCGCCATCACTTCGATGAGCTTAGGTCTGATCCTCTTAAGTGAAATTGCTTGCTTTTCATTATCTTCTCTGCCTTATGCTAATTTCTCCCTATTAAGCTTATTAAGCATTCTTAATTCCTTATCTTACCCACTGCTCAAGCAGATCCTTGCTTTCTTTCACATTAGTTTGGAAGGCTTATACCATCGAGTTCATTGTAGGGCGAAATCAGTTGAGTCTTGGGATAGTCTGATCGGAATGCAGTTGGTTCATGGGTCGCAGGATCTCTTCCTGCCGATCTCACTATAAAGTGCCTTTAAATCTAAGGCAATGATGCTGAGTGAATATTAAATTTTACATAAGTTATCGTGAAGGTGCTTTAGAGACTCGGGCCCTTCCATAATAATTGCTCCTCTTACGATATTTAGTTTCCCTGAGTCTGAGCTCAGGATCTTCTTCCTCGCATGAGCACGACCAAGCTTAGGCCTTTTTCTTGCCATTTGGGCATGGTTTCCTCAGTGATTTTAATTAAGACTGCCCTCATATTAATTAAGAAGGGCTCCTTATTAAATAAGAACGAGGCGCTAATCAATTAAGCAGACTTATACTATTTAATAAGAATTTAAACACATGGAGCCCGCCAACTTAATTCAAGGGGACGAGGTCGCCCTGAATAAAGAAGCGATCCATCTCCCCATAGAGGAGGAAGCCTTGAGGTCACTAGATGGGGAGGAGGAGCCTCCCGTCGATGCCGGAGTCGTTGATTCAGATCCAGCCATCGATGAGCATGCACTCCTAAAATCAAAGCGCGGGAGGAAGAGCAAGTACGAGGGCGCGGAGCACCCCGAGCTCATCGATCGTGCCAAGCTGATCTTGCCCTTGCACAACTACAATCTCGAGAAGGTCCTGGAGCTGGAGGAGTTCCTGCCCCTGAGAGGATCCCAAGGACCTCACCCGCTTCGTGAGCAAGTTCATCCTCAACAAGACTCTCCAAGGCCACTCCAAGTCCATGAAGGAGAAGTCGATGAAGTCGATCCAGATCAATACAGACACCTCCAAAAATAAAGAAAGTGAAGAACGCAATTTTAAGCAAGCCCCAGAAGAAGATATTCTTCACGAGCAGCAGCAAGAGCTCGCACCCATAACTGTCAACCAGGGAGCCAAGACCCAGTCTGAAATCACCTCAGTCTACATTAGAGAGTACATGACGATGAATCACATCAATAGGCAAGAGCTCCTTCATCTATCCTCCAAAAAAAAAT
>JAJKFJ010022649.1:0-63968 GCA_027382625.1 Tetmemena sp. SeJ-2015 | reverse complement strand
TTGGGTTTTTGGGTGGCCTGGGAATAATTAAACAAGAAATTTAATGAGTGGGCGCGGGGGGGGTCTGATGGAAAAAAAAACCCTCCTTTTTCAAAAATTTTTTTAATGTAATGTAAGTTAAAAATTACTGATGTCTATATTTAAATTTTTTAGCCTTATTAATCTCTTTTGCGATTTTTACTTACAGTTTTGTCTAAGGGGTGAGTTCCCTAATGGCCCTATATATATTTTTTCCCCTTTCCCAAATTACGTTAATTCGTTCAAAGTTAATTAGGTTTTAACAATTTCAAAAATCAACGTTAAACTAGTAATATTATTAAATCAATCTTTGTATTACTTTAATTATTTCTTTGATTTAATGAATAGAAGAAGAATTAGTAAAAGCAAAATGACAAGGAGAAGGAAACTAGAGATGAGAAGTAGTTCAGCTTTAAGCCAGATATCAAGCCTATTTTCAAATCGAAGGAAGGGAAACTGAAGTATAATCAGCAAAGGGACCCTAATTAACTTGTAGAGAGTCTTTATCAAGTGAAGGAAAGGGGTTAGGATGTGCGCTCAGAGGATATTGAATTTGAGAGAAATAAGGCTGAGCTCACCTTCCAACCTAAAATTAGTACAAGAGTGCAAGCCTAAAGTAAATATCTAGAGCTAGCTCAAAAACAAGCTGAAGAAGCAAAAGAGAGATCTAAGGAGTTAGAGGAGGCTAAGGAGAGAGCGCATATTCTTGAAGCTAAATAGAAAGAGAGAACAAACTAGCTGGCTCTTTCAGCCAGATAATCAAAGATTTAGAAGCAACAGATGCTAGAGGCAAACAGAGGATTAGTTTAAAAAGCCATGATTAGCTTAGATAAACCCAGAGCCTCATCAGCTTCACAGATTTATTTTTAAGAATGTGAGTTAAACAAGAAAATCTACCAATCCTTTAACCTAGAGGCCATCTACAGCCAAAGTTGATAATAAAGTAGCTTCTAATAGGTAATAAACTTAGCCTCCTGAAGAAAATAATCCACCTTAAAAATAAAAGAAGCAGGTGAGAATAGTAGCAGACCCATCAAACTCTTCTCTTCTTAACGATAACAAGCAGCAAAATACCAAATCACTTAAGAAAAAGTGATTTTATTTGAAACTTTCTACCTTCTTTTCTTCATAAAACACAATAAGTGTTTTGAGAAAAAGATTTTAGGAATAAGAATCTAAATTAAGTTAAAGATAACAGTCTGCTTGAGAAGAATGCTTAAGGCTTGAAAAGAAAAGTTGGGGATGATAATATTTAAAGATTAGTGGTAAAATTATTTGCGTTTTGATTAAGATTCCATTGGTTAATCAAGATCTTTAACAATGTAATCCAATCAGGTATTAGTAGATTAATTTTAAGTATAATAAACATTTTAAACAACCATCTATATTAAGCATATTAACTATGAATCAATCAGCCATATCTTTTTTTATATACCTCTCATACTAATCAATAATTAAGAATTTGAACTTGATCTTATTTCTACAACCATCTTATCAAAACACTTATTTGATTTTATTAAATTCGAAAAAATTAAAAGTTCGATTAATTGATAAAGTTAGAATCTTTTTTTTTCGAAAATAAGACTTCGATATTCGAAACAAAAGAAATGTGCTGCCAATGAGGTTTATTCTTCCAATAAAATAGAACTTCAAACTTCTTAAATATGTTTAGCATTTAATTATCTTCACTTTTTTAGAAGTTCTAAAGAATCCCCACCCTCAAAGTGAAAAGCAAGCTTAAGATCTTGAGCTGGATAAGATGAGAAGAAAGCTTAAATGAAGTATAGATTAGGAAAAATATTAGAGTTAACATTGCTGAAGAAAAATTTATTTACAAATTTGTTTTTAATTAACTTTACCTGGATAAAAAAATATACTGTATCTGATTTAATTTATTTATGGGAGTTTGGTTAAAATGATTTATAAAAATAATTTTGAAGAGTTGCCTCTTTTTGTGAATGCTCAGCTCTAATTTCTATGCTAAATAATTTCTTCAGAATTTAAGATTTAAATAACTTTCTATTGTGATATATACTTCTGGCAAGAAGTGCGATTGCAATCTATGATTTCTTTCTTTGATTAAGTTCATAAATTTAATATCTACTTTATGTTTAGCTATAATAAGAGTATAAAGTAGTAAAGATACTCACGACAGTGTAGATATTCTGATAAATTACACTATGGATGGTTCCAATTATAATATTTTAATCAGTAGCTGTCTTAACTTGCTCTGAAGGCTACTTTATCTGGATTCTCAATGGTTAGACTTGACACTATTTCTCTGAGATAGCTTGAGCTGTTCTTTCTGTGCTTTAGCCACCATTTTGGCTTCCTTCTTCGCTACTTTGGCTTACTAGTTCTGCTCCTTCTTTCTTCGGTCCCAGTTCCACTTGGAGACTTGACTGAATGTGAAGTTTAGCAAAATAGCTAGGTCACATTTCTTTTGGTAGTCCCAGTTAGGATTCTTCAAGTACTCTGCCTCTAAAATCTCTTTCTCCTATCCAGATTTCTTCTGTCTCCTTCTCTTGTCATTCAAATTCATCCAAGTCAAATCCTATAAAAAATTATATTGAGCATGATTGATTCGGTCATGTTCAATCTTAAGCAGCTTTTTCCTCTACTCTAAGTCTTTGTCAATGTCGGGACCTTAGTGGCTTTCTTCATCCTAGCTCGAACTACTTTCATCTTATTCATGTCAAATAAAAGTAGAAAGTGTAATATCAAATACATATATAACAATACTCAACTTTCTATTAATAGAAAATATACCTCTTTTGCTGTATTAAAAGTATAAAATTACATGTATAGTTCTGGGTGGAAGCTTACTTCGGATTGATAAGAAGTTAAGCTGGGAGTTTCTAATTAATTAACTATGGAGGAAGATTTAAACTTTAAATCGTTCTCCCCCCAAATTACTAAGGAGCTTTATCTTTATCAGCGAATTGCTTCTGTTCCTCGTTAGATCTAACAGGAGCTCTTGCATGCTTATCCTGAGTGTCGAAAGATAGCCCACTGATTCCGCTTCCGTGTCTGTGCTAGCCAAGGCCCTCAGTTTCGAAGGGAGAGACATTGCAGATTGTTGAATTTCTAGTGGGAGGATTCGTATCTAATACATCTAAGTTGTAGTTAACAACTCCTACGTTCCTCGCTTGAGTCAAGAATTCGGCGGGGAGCACTTAAGCTGAAAGATTATTTCCAGTGCTACCAATGTTTCGGTTTTGCAACTGCTGCACTGGGATGTGGCTCAAAGTCAAATAATTTCCTCCCTAAGCCTGTCTAGCTCTATCAGATTCATTAGAGTTGGCTTGGTTGCAAAAATAAGCAAAAACTTAAATTCGATTGAATAAGTTGAAACTCAAAGCTTAGGGAGAATCCGAGTGATGGAGAACGCCATCATCGAAGGCCTTGATTTGACCAAGCGAATTTATGCTGCCAATAAATCTTATCTATTTCTCAGCTATACGCGAGCTTCGCCTTCGGTCCAAGCAAAACATGCTGTCTTGGGCTTGGATCTAATTTAGCTAAGCTCCTTGAACGTTTTGTACTTTCAGAAAATTATAATGCATATCTTTTTCTTATTTTTCATAATATTTTTGATTGTGAAGTTCATATATTTGTGAATCACGACCTAGAAATTAGTTTCCTGTCGAAATTCTTAGCGGCATATGAGACAGATTCTGTTAGAAAGCCAATATATTTGAGTCAGCTTAAATGAGCTGTAGATTAGTGGAAGGAAGGGGAGATATATTGAATGTGTTGCTCCCAATGGAGTTGAGATTCCTTATGTAGTACTGAGGCTGAGTGAAGCCAGAGTTTGGGAAGTTGAGATTACCAGACTGCTGTTGTTGGTTGTTGTCCTTGTTCATTATAGAAATTGAATGAGATATGGAACTTATTTAAAATTAGAGTAGGATAGCTATTTATTATAATAAGATTTAGACTGCTGCTCTATCTCATAATTCGAACTTCTTACATAAAAGAGAGAGGGTTCTAACTTCTCCCAATATTAAATCTATCATTATCCTTTTCCATCGCCCACTGATGCAGATGCTAGAAGGTAGTGATATATTTGTCAGATAGTAAATCAAATTATAAATTCAAATTAATCTGCTAAAAAGAGCCAAATGGAACACTCATCCTAATAAAGAGGACAAGTCATTTTCAAAATAGGTGAAGATCCAAATGATCCAACTACCACCAAAGAATCATAGTTAGATGAAGAGTCGCAGCTCAGACTAAGACAGATCCAACAAAAGCAATAAGAAAAAGAAAAACAGAGGATGCAAGAGAAATAGGAGAAAACTGAGGAGCTTGGCAAGGAAAGAGATCCAGATGAAGATTTTAAACTCATCAATGACAAATTCAAAAAGACCTTATAAGAGATATCAGAGAAGTTAGAAGATTGGAAGCCTCTAGTGAATGATAAGCCTAACCTCGAGAAGTTCTTTGATTCTCTATTTGGAGAATAAAAACTGCTGAGAGAGTATGTTGCCAACTATTCTTTCTCCGTTCCAACTTACTAGCTTCAATAGTGTGAGAAGCAGATTGAAAATCTTTATGAAAAGATTTCTGAGTAAAAAGAGCTTGCTTTTCCAAAGAAAAAGTTTGCATTCGTAAGGAAATAAGCTCCAAATAAGAAGGAAGAAACTAAATAAGCTAGCAACAGTTTAGAAAGTGCTCAGCAAAGTTAAACTATAATTAACAATTCTCTTGGAAATCATCTTCTTATTAAAAACATTTACAATCAAGATGTGAGGAAAACAGCTTAGGAATATTCTGGAAAAGAGAATGTGATTATTGAAGGCTTAGAAAATTGCAGCGTCTATTTACCGTTCGCGATCAAGAGCTTGTATGTGAAAAATATTACTGATTGCAGGATATTTGCTGGAGCAGTGTCTGGGGCTAGTTTTGTAAACACTGCCAATAACTGTGAAATACATCTATGCTCCCATCAGATAAGAATCCATAACTCCGATAAGACTAAATTCTTCTTGATTGCAAAAAGTAGTCCAATCATAGAGCACTGCTAGAATATTCAGTTTGGAGTATACAACTGCTAATACGAGGGACATGAAGCGGATCTCAGACAAAGCCAACTACTGGATATCAAAAACTTGTACGACTAGGTTTTAGATTTCAATTGGCTAAGGCAAATAAATCTTAAAATTTTAAGTATATGCAAGATAAGTCACCGAATTGGAGTGTTATTTAAAATGAACAAAGTGAACAAATAAAGTTAGATTGAGAGTAAATTCTTTAAATCATCATACAATTTCATATCTTTAATATGATCAAGATATTTAAATTTAATAGTTAACGATCTAAATGTAAATTTAAAGTTTTCTCCAGCCTAATAATTTATTTTACTACGTATTGTTGATTATTTTATGTTTATCTTTAATAATCAATTTATTTATTGATAAATTTGAGATATCATAAAATATGAATTACTCAAGTAAATTTAGAAATCAAGCAAAGAATAATTTCTGTCAATATAGTCAATATAACAATAATCTATACTATAATATCGTTTATAATGCAAAATTTAAGTTTTTCATTTCAAACTAGCATTGTTTTGGGCTATAGTCATCATAATTTTGAATTTATACATATTATCTGACTTATTCTCTGTGACATTCATAGCTGTTTGAGGTTTGGCTCTTGTTGAGGTTTGATCTTGGCTGAGGTCGAATGCTGGAGTTTGATTCTCGTTGATGTTCAAATAATTGATGACTGTTTTATTTACATTTCCGAAGTTGCTAAATCTCCTTGACTGAAGAGGCTGAGATTCGTCAGCTGCCTTTTATGCTCGAGTGGCACTCATGGCTCCACTGTTTATGTGAAAGCTTGATTCATTAAGAGCTCCTCTAGTCTGAATGGTGATGGGTGGTGCCTTAGATTTAGAGTACAGCTTCTTTCGGAAGTTTGAAATTGCTTTTCTCTGTTTTATCTGAGCGTCAAGAGGTGCTTGGACTGGAACATGTGGGTTAAATCTAGGCTGCTAGTATATCATAGACTAGTCAGAAATTTAGCTCAGTAATTGAGGCTAGTACCCTATTTATAAATAACTAAGTGTTACTAGGGGAGGTGCTTACATAAATGACGAAGGCGGGATGATCTAAGATTAAAAATATTTGTTGATGCCACTTGGATCTAGATTAAGCAAGGACGCCTTTGGTACATTTGAGGCATGTAGATTTAAGAATTGTTCATCATGTTTGGACCTCTGTAGATTGGATTATGACCAAGGGCTACTGAAATATTGGGATCAATATAGAGCGGATTCTAGTTCTAATTAAAGACTGGAATGCTCTATTGACTATAGTTAACCATACCGTTGGCGTAGCTTGGGTTACTCTTTCTTCTTTAAATTAATTTTCTTGATATTTGGCCTCTTACTTAAGCGCTCTCTGCTGCTGTTGTTTACTGCGCAAACGGGAAAATATTTTAAGCTTTTTAGAGGTTTAATACATTTGCTTGCTGATTCTAGAGATACATCAAATGCTATTGTTATTGCTACTACTATTACTACTATTGCTGAATATTGTGGATGAAAGTGCTCTGTGGGATCATTTGTGACTTATTAACCACTGACTATGAAAACTAAGGGAGGTGATAGAATTAGGGCTATCCCTCATAGTAGGAGGAGTTTAAGTTAAAGAACTGAGGCTGCATTTGAGAAGCATCTAAGGCTGACACAAATCCTGCGGGATGAGGGAACATTTGTGGTTGCATGTGATGCTAGAGTCTTGATATGGAATTACCGGAGAGATATCTCTGTGTTTGTTCCCCACAAATTAAGAATCATTTGCTCAGTCATTATTTTCACATAAAGGAGGGAGGAGCACTTGCTTTTTTGTAATTTAGAAGAATAAATAAAGTTGTGCAAAAGAGAGAAATATAATTGTTATAAATTATGAAATCCTCAGCCTTCGACAACGATCATGAAGTTACCATTGATGAATTCATTCTCTCTGATCCCCAAAGAGTGAGGAAGCAGAGTTCAAACACAAATAAAAGGGACTCGCAAAATAAACAAGCCCTCAATTATGAATGAAAGTTTCTTGAGTGAGCCTAAGAACAACCCAAATGACTCATCAATAAATGTTAAAGAAGCCTTAGCTATCCAGGCGCAAAATTAAAGATAGGCTCACGCTAACATTAAGAAGGGGAAAGTGGAGAAGAAAACTAAAAGCATCGGCCATTATATTATTGGAAAGGCAATTGGTTAAGGAACATTTGGTCTTGTCAAACTTGGAACTCATAATCTTACAGGGGAGAAGGTACAATTTAATTGTCCTAATTGTTTTATAGGTAGCTGTTAAAATTTTAGAGAAAGACAAGATTACAGAGGAGGCGGATGTAGAGAGAGTGGAACGAGAAATTAAAATACTCAAGCTCATCAGACATCCAAACATTATTTAGCTCTATGAAATTATAGAGACTCCAAGATAACTATATCTTATCATGGAATATGCAAGTGGAGGAGAACTCTTTGATTAAAATAATAATGTTGCGCCCAAAATATTTTGAGTGAATTTAATAAAATCTTTATTTTATTGATTACATCGTAGCTAATTCTAGATTGAAAGAGAAAGAGGCCTGCAAATTTTTCCAGTAAATAATTTCAGGAGTGGAATATTTGCACCAGCTCAACATTGTACATCGAGATTTGAAACCAGAAAATTTACTGTTGGATCACAATAACAACATTACAAATATCTTGCATTACTATTCACGAGTATTATGTTATAAGCTAGTTGATTTCGGACTTTCTAACACTTACGAAACTGGAGACACACTCAAAACTGCCTGTGGATCTCCTTGTTATGCTGCTCCAGAGATGATTGCTGGAGAGAGATACTTTGGATCTAAAGTGGACGTGTGGAGTTGTGGAGTTATACTTTTCGCGATGATTTGCGGTTACTTACCTTTTGAAGATCCAGACACTGCAAAACTTTACAAAAAAATTCTTTAAGGAGATGTTGCTATTCCCACCCATGTGTCCTCAAAAGGCAAAGACTTAATTAATAAGATCTTAAACACTGACCCAGATACCAGATACACAGCTGATGAGATAAAACAGCACTCTTGGTTTCAACTGTACCAACCGATTTGCAAAAACTAGGGACTCATCATTGGGAAGAATATGCTGCCTATTGAGCCATAAATAGTAGAGATGCTTGAGTAATTTGGCTTTAAGGCAGATTACGCACAAAGTTGTCTCAATAATAATAAGCACAACAAGTTAGTAACTTGGGTATATCATTTTGAATTTTAAGTTACAACAGTATACTACTTGATTACACAAGAGATATGAATAGCAAGGAATACTCCAGTCTTATTTCTTCACAGAGAACAAAAACAAAGATAATCCTCCTCACAAAATTGAAATCAAATCTGAAAATACGCAAAATGAAAAAGCATAGTCAATCTAAAAGAAAGAGGAAAAAATACCCTAAAAAATAACTGAAGTCAATTTAAAATCTAACAAACCAGTTACCGCTAAGTTGAATATGTCTGCCATCGAAGATAGAGAATCTGATCCTGTCAACAGAAGCATGCAAGAGTCGCAAAGAGAAGACAAGGATAAAATCAACAAGACTTTTAACAGCGGCTCTCATGATGTAAAACCAGCAAAAGCTCCAAAGATGAAGCCGGATTCTTAATAGAAAGCGAGGAAGTTACTCTAGAACTTTGACTTCAATAAACTCTTTAACAATAGAAGAGTTCATAGAGATATTCCACCGTCATAAAGAGACGAAGATCAACAATCTAAAGAGGAATTAAGAACTTCTTCAGTCCCAAGGGCCAAGACATCTGCATCTAAACCTCCAAGATAAGAAAATGGAAGAGTAAATCAAACTGAGATACAGAACAGCAGAAAGACTCCAAGAAGCATTAATTCAAGGAGTGGTAGTTTAAGTAGCAAAGGAAGCAGAGCAGGAAGGAAGTAATCTATCCCTCAGCAGAATGCTTAACAAAGCTAGCAATAGACTAACGGGGCTTCCTCAAAAAGAAGTAGTGTCAGCTTTAGAGGAAAGCATTCCTAAAATTAAGTACCGAGAGGAGGAAACATAAATGAGATGAATATACCAATAGCTGCAAATGATCCTTCAAGAAGTTCAATATTGAAATTTAATATAAGTAGGATGTATTCAAACTACATACCACCCTCAGATTTACAAATAAACTCAAATACATAATGGTAATTTTAAGATTCATCTTGTTTATGGAGGCAGGATTTTTCTTATTGGAAGCAGGAACTTAGAGGAAGAAAAATACTACTCACGTTTTGGTCATCAACCTCTTTTCAATAATTTTACAAAACCACTTCATTTCAGGAGAAAAAATTCACAATTATATGATTAATTTTATATTATCTTCTAGTTTGCTTTCTGCACAACTTTTTGAATGAATGATGAATTATTTGGAGATGGGTGAGCGAGTAAACATGCACGTTTTCATTGGATACTGCATGTTCCTTGCAGGCTTTGTATACCCAGTTATCGTATCATGGCTAATGACAATAGGATGGCTGAATCAAAGAGGTTATCATGATCTCGAAGGAATTTGAAGATTTCAAATGATGATTTGAGCTCTGCTGACAGGCAAGAGAATTCATATATTTTAGTGATTCTGCCGAGCTTATGGGCTATGACATCAAATGATTGAAGTGCCAGCTGCGCATCCTCCCATCAGAGTATTTAAAGAGAATAGTAGTTCCCAAGGCAACTTGAGTCCTATTCCTAAATTATATTTATATATTTTAGCATGCATCTGAATAATTTTTCATTCATATTACAGGTGGATTCGGAGGAATAATTGAATTTAAATGAAAGAATTCAGTTTTAAAAAGGGGTTCAAAAATCAAATTGGGTTTAGGCCATTTTTTCCCAAAAGAAAAAGGTTTTGTTTGGGAAAACCCCCTGCCTTTTTTAATTTGGTATTTAAAGGAGCTTGTGATAGAATTCCATAGAGATAAAATATTTTAAAGTTCTTAGGCCATTAACTAGCATCCAGTATGATATGCAAGCTGAGATGTTTGAGACTAAATACTATTTTAATTCATCAAAATTAGTTGAAAAAGGAAGTTATAAAATTATTTAATTTTTCGAAAAATCTATTTCTGCACATAACACATTAATCCAGGTTTGATTACGTAGTAAGATAAAAGAATAGCCTATTATTGCTAAAAAATAAAAGGAAATATTATTTTAAGTTCAACTTTTATAAATGGTTTTCCAAGGGTTTCTAATATAAATTTAAGTTTTAAAATTTGGGAAAGGGGTTAACCTTTTTTGGCAAAGGCTTTTATAGTCCATAGCAATGGAAGGTCCCTATTCAAATTAATAGAATTCTCAAATACATATTAGTCGCTTCAGGATTCATTTAAATAATTATTGGCATCGCTTCCTCCTTCTTCAAAATTAATGTAAATTCAAATGAAAAAGATCAGGCTCGAAGTTATGCCTGAATATTATTTTTATAAATAAGTTAATATTTTTAAAATCATTATCAAATTACAATTGTAAAGAGTAAATTAAATTCTAAAAATAAACTCAGTGTGGATCCTAGTCGCATAAAGTAATATTGATACTCTTTTCTATGTGTGCAGCAGCTCTTGCTTGGTACTTTACAGGCTACGCTTTTGCATTCGGTGATAACAAAAACCAATATTGAATTTGTTAGGAGACTATAAGGCTTTCGGGCAAAATAGGTTCGAAGACTATGAAGCTGACAAGTATTTGGAGTTCATCTTCTATTCTTGTCACAACTACTACTTCCATAGTTTCTGGGCAGATGGAAAAAAATCTTTACTAATCATGGATCTGGAACACAGGAGGATGGAGAAACCAAATTATCTCGCTGGTACTAGTGTCATTCATATTACTGCGTCATTCATAAAGGAATGATTGGAGAATTCAAGTTGGAAAGAGACTTCTAGTCAGTGACAGAATCAAGAATATCGACACTGAAAAACTTTTGAAAGAATAGCAATATCTAGATGTCGTCAAGCTCATTGCCTCAATTATTTTATAGACTCTAATAAAATATGATAATTTTATAAAATAAAAAAAGAGTACTGTTTTATAGTGGAAGTAAAAATAGTTCAGCTTCTTAGCACTTCAAAAATTAAAAAATATTTCTTCTTTAAAATTTCCTTTTAATGACCAGCTATACAAGCCCTAAGTAGCTTATTACTAAGATTATATACATTTTAAGTCTGTTTGAATTCGTCACAAAAAGACTAATGTTGGGAAGCCAAATATAATTTAGCTCCAGAAGATTTAATTTGAAACTCTGAACGGAATAATGATGACAACATCAGGAATAAAGGTTATTAGCTAAGACTCTCCAACATAACTAAGATTAAAAGAGAATTTTTTTCTAGATGATGCATGATGATTAAGAGTTCATATATTTTTATGAAACTTTTTCAAAATTGGAATGGCGATATTGGGAGGATTAACAACATAAGAATTGTGGCAAAATGTTAGTTCAGATTTTGAGTTTCTTAAGCAAAAGGACTCTCAAGTAATCTCAATTTTTATTTGTAGATTTCTTTGCAAAGTAAAGACTAAACTGTAAAGTTTTGAGGACTCACCCGCAGTCATTATAATCTAGTTCATATAATCTGCAAATTTAATGTAATTCTAATAGCCAATAAATTCTTCGATATATTGAGGAAGATAGAATCATATTTAGGAAGTGGTTCCTTCTTCAACTAAAGGAAGAAATTGCCCCATCCAACTAAACCTCAGTTGCCTTGGTTATAATATTCTCTTGGTTGCATGGCTGTTCTTCAACGGAGGTTCAGTTTATTCATTCTAGGTCCCAAGAAAGAATTCTGAAATACTATTTATTGTCAAAGATATATTATGAGATCTAAGTAGGTTCCAAATAAGTATAAAAAGCATTAAGTTCATAAGATTCACAAAAGAAATAAAGGATTTTGATAGTTTCATATTTATCTAGTAGCTGGTTTTTATATTTTTAATTCTTTCTTTAAAAAATCATTCACTAATTTTATTTATCAATAATTTTGGTTAAGTACACATTTTAAGGATGATAATCCTTTGTCTGATTGTTTAAGATTTCATTCTTTTATTATTCTTAAAATTAAACATTTTCTTATGTTACAAAATGCTGATGTATAAATTTGTAAGATTATATATTTACTTGAGTATTTTGTGTATAGCACTGCTACTTTGTATCTGAGACCCATACTGACTAGAACATAGTCTCCTACTAACAGATTCATACTATTTTACGAGTTTATTAAATGCAACGGCATTTTGGTGGGATTGGTAACATTACATTTAGAGAGATAGAATTGAAACATGGGCTGCCATAGTTATTGGCATCATTTATTACCCACCTTCTTCTTTATAGGAGGAGCAGCTTTAGTCAAGAAAATAGGTATTGATGACCCAGTTGAAGCCACGGGTGTTCATGGCTTCGGAGGTCTCTGTGGTATTTAATAAAATATAGTTTAGGTATAATCTCAGTAGGTCTATTTGATAACTAATTAGGAGCATTCTATCCTAACGAGGGAAGAGGAAAGTTCTTCAAATATTTCTAGCAGGAATGTGCGCCCCTTTTTTCGGATGGCTTCCCCTGAAAGGCGCTTTATCTATTGAAAATCTTATACTTAAAATTTTTTAAATTATTATAAAGAATACATTTAAAAAAACTTCCTTCCTTTTTAGGAAATACTAGGCAAATAAAAAGTTAGTGTTTGCATTTGATTTTATGCTATTTATCTTCCTCGCTGTCGATGAGCTTGACGACTTTGCTATTTGATGTGCTATGACATCACTGAGATGAATGGCCTAACTCAAAAGTAAATGAAAAAGTGATTCCATGAGTAGAATTTGAGCTCTAAGTTATGCAAGCTGAAACTAATTATAGCATTAATAAATTGAGACCAAGAGATTCAACGATGGCGAGTAGATGAATCTCTTTAGGTACTCAGGCTAACCTACTAGGAAAGAATATGCATCGCAAGAGCAGTTCAGACAACATAATCCATCCTGAGGATCATGAAGTTGATAAGGAGAGAGACTTCAATGAGAGAAGAAACGGAGACAAGCCTATCAAAGTATAATCGGTGGTGGGTTAAGTTTGAAAAATTTGGAGTTAGAAATGAGTTCAATAATCAAATTATGAACTCAATTACACATTAAGATAACTAAAATGAAGAGGTCGTCAGAGACCACTCACACATTCCAATAAGTACCAAATTCTAATAAAATTTTCAACTCTATTATAAAGTTTGATAAACTTCAGAGTATCAGATACCATAAGAGATCTGAAATGAATATGTTAATTATAATAAGCATCAGAACCTACCGTTTATTTCTTTCATTCAACGATAAACTTGAGAATCAATGCACATTGATTTTTAATATCCATTTAAGATCACTTAAAAAGTTAATTACGATAATAAATTGATTCCATAATCTTATAGAAGTTATAATTAGCTTTAGTGAACAGATAAAAACCTTTGATGATTAATAACGCGAGATAGTATGATAACCTGTGACTGTTTATTAGAAATTAAAAATGGATACTAAGGAAATTAATAATTACGATAACTTGCCAAGCAAGCAGAGTCTTTATTCTAGATAAGATTCACTCTCCCTTGAGCCCTCGCAGAATAGAAAATCTCAGATTAAACTCTTAAATGATAACGGCTTAATAAACTCTGAGCTTTTTTAAGATGAGCAGCGAAATCAAGCTTAGGATATCAAGTTAAAAGATTTAAAATAACAAAATCAGCCAAGACATCCTAATTAGAGCAGCAACTCTAAGTTAAAGCTCTGGGACGGGTGGCAATCGAGTATAGGCTCTTCTAGCAGATTAATAGCAGCTGAAAACCCTTTCTTGAAAGAGCAAAACAAGGGCATGAATCAAGACTCTTCTAACATGAGTTAATTCATGATGGACATAATCGCTGGTTAAGAGCAGCTAAGCAATCTGCATGATGATTTGGATAACATAGAAACAACTGTTGCTTTATTAATTTTAGCTAATCGGCAAAGCTTTGAGCCTGCTTCAAAGAATCGACAAAAAAGAGTCAAGAATATTAAAGCTTTTGGATTACAAGGACAAGAAAAGAGCCAAGAGTTTTTGACAGGTGAGATGGAATTAAACGATTATAGTTCGGCGAAGTAGCATGCTTTAAATTTGCATAACATCAAGTAGCTCATCTATTCTGCTAGAAACTTGCATGAAATTATTAGGTTTTTATAATTAAATTGAGTAAAGTTAATCTTAAAGAAATATGGGTCAAGAATATATCTCCGCTAAAGGAGAAGACGACTTTTCAAACATTAACAATGAAAATTAACTGTCTCAAATTAGTTTTCCTGGTGAGGAAAATTAATAAGCCAGAGAAAATTAAGACGTGAATAAGTTCAATAGCCGAAATTAGATAAAGAATTATTAGGAATCTAGTAGGAGTATGGCTGCACTGGAGAGAATGGTAATTGAGGATACAGAAAGTAAATCTAAATTAGATCGATTGAGCAGTCACAAGAAGGAATACATCAATAACTTAAGCCATAGAGGCAAAAACAATTAGCAAGTAGTTTACAAAATGATCAATAGCACTATTGATGATATAGCCTATTAATCTAAGGATGCTCTAATCCTAGACTAAGATTCAATCTTGAACTTAATACACCCAGAAACATCTAAAAATGAAATCAAGCCTCAAAGGCCAGAGAAAAATCAAGCTAATACAATAATTTAAACATGGCACATATAAAATGCATAATTATAAAGAGTTTTAGACCTTGATAGAAGCTGCAATGAATTTTAAAAAAGGCAAAAGACTGAACAGAATCATACCTTCAAGCAATGAGGATGTCATAGAGTCCAGAAATGGACCTTCTGAATAAGCAACTGAATTTTAAAAGTTCTCATTAAATAAGCAAGGAACATTTTCGCAGGCTGGTTTTGGCGGAGGATCTTCATTTTACAGTAAGAAAAATAGTTTGAAGAAGGCTTAGTATGAAAACTCAGTAAATTAATCTAGCAGTCACAAAGGAAGCTAGTCTAATGTAAGAGATAACAATTAGAACAGACAAAACCCTAGCAAGATTGAGCTCCAACTTAAAAGCAGTCTCAGTAATCCTCCAAAGATAACTAAGCATCATCATCCAAATCATATAGGAAATTCTAGAAACTAGGAAGGACTTAATGCTAGTAAGAATTGCCCCAACTGTAACTATCTTAATGAGACTCCTCAGGTAAATATCAATATCAGCATTAATATTCAAAATAACCATCCCGACATCGTAGAAAGAGAGATTCACAGTATCATTAAGAAGTAAAGGCAAGAAAGAGCAGGTGGAATCACCAACGAAGTATTGCTTTTAAAATAACAAAGTTTATCCCAAGAAGAAAAACCTAATCAAGATGATGAGGAAGAGAGAGACGAAGTGCACTCAATTAAAGGATCAGAAGATGAAAATTAGGTCCAGCCTTCCTCTAATTGGAAATGGAAGAACTAAAGTATCTCAAATACAATTAAATTTCGCGAGAGCAATACTGCATCTGAGTCTCAGATGAATAGATTCCTTACACATCACAGTCTCTTTCAAACTAATTAGGTGCCAGATGCTTTTTCTACAATGAATGCCTTTCAATCTCAAAACACTACTAGCAACAATCTTTTAGGAGACAATCATCAAGTTAGCAAGCATTTTTCAGAGGTTGAAATGCCGATGGACAATAGCTTCATATCTAAGCTGTCTCCTAATTATAGAGGCAGATCAAGATCTTTCTATGAGGAATCAAGTGCCAAAAAGAACTGGCTAAAGCTCTCTAACGTAGTTCGAGGAATAAGTCTGTTGAAGAAAAACATAGTCAAGACTCTTTAAAATCCTGACGAGATAGTTGAAAATATTAACTCTTCGCCTCGAAGAAAAAGAACACTGACTAGCCAGCAAAGTTTAAATCTGACTAAAAATGTGTTAGACGAGATGAGGCATCAAGATAAATTTTTTGAGCTAATTAGTGTTGGAGGCCATCTAAATCTAAGCAAAATTAGTGATCACATTCAGTAAAAAGGTTTTAATTTCTTGGTATGATTATTATCTGAAGTTTAGTTTAAGACCCTAAGAAGCATTTTTATGACCTCAAAGATCCAAATCATCTTCTAAACAAGCTGAGTAGAACTAAAAAGACACCACTATATGTCGCCTGTCAGAATGGAAATATGGATGTGGTGAAACTACTTTTAGAGAATTAAGCTGACCCCTTCGTTTTGAGTAAGGTAGGTCCTTAGGAATGGGAGAATATTTTGTAGGTAACTGCGAGATGGAACCATACTAAACTTTTCTAATTCTTACTGAAAATGTTAAATGGGAGAAGAAAGAGATTCTTGCTGTTCTCAAAATGCAAGATATTATTTCTAACTTTAAAATAATATAAAATTTTCATCAGTGATTTAGAGAATAATAAAGGAGTAAGGTAAATGGCGAGATAATTTTCCAAGAACTAGTTCAGCTGCTTCTTTAATTTCATTCATTGTATTTGAGACTCTAATTAGATATTTTTTCTTTTTTCAAAAATAAGTTGAGTTATTCTTATGATTACTGAGTTGAAATAATTAGGAGAATATAAATTTTAAATCGAAATAATACAATGGCGAAAGCAGGTGGAGGAAAGTTTGAAATGCTTAATGAGGTGCAGATTGCAGAGATCAGAGAGATATTCACCTTGTTTGATAAGAACTCAGACGGGTATGTTAACACCAATGAATTAGGCACCATCGTAAGAGGACTTTACCTTAATCCCTCGGAAGCAGAGGTGGTGGAGTGGATGAGAGAAGTAGACCCTAATAACACAGGCAGTTTCGACTAGAACTCTCTCATTTCACTAATTGCTCGCAAGGGAAGGAGTCAAGAGACACTTGAAGATATGATTGAAAACTTAAAGGAACTGGTAGACTAGAGTGACGATAAGGACAAGGAAAAGATGAAGCTCTCAGTTGAGCAATTCAAGTTTAACATGATGAACATGGGAGAAAAGATGCTAGAACACCAGGTTGAAGAAATCTTGACTGATAGTGACTTAGTTTTTGAAGATCAAATTCTCATTGATGAGTTCGCCAAGTATATTATGAGCAGATGAACCAAAGTATTTTCAAATTTTATAATGCTTCTCTATTCCATATACTCTCTTACTTATTTCAATTCATCTACTGTTGCTGTTCCCACCAATTTATTACAATCCATATTAAATTCAGATCCAGTGCTGAAGGCAGGACTTGAGTGGAACTGCTCTAAGATCAGAGCAAAGGTGATCACCAACTTGAGAAACACCCTGACTGAACACCAATTGACTTACCTTGCCCATCCCAGACTTGTCGTTGGTTACAATGTGCTCTTCAACCTTGCTAACCAAGGTCTTGAGAAGTACGATTTCGGCCTCTCATGGCAAGTTGGAACTGGAGCTTTCCTCGGTCTCAGACACGACTCTCTCTCCAAGGATGATTTGAAAGTAGGCAAGGTCTTGGTGAACCTCCACCACAACGTTTCTGCCACCCAGTCAGTAGGCACCGAAGTCACCCTCAACCCCAACGGCGCAGCTGATTTCAGACTAGGATTCTCCCAGCAACTTAACGATGCCACTTCCCTCAAGTTGAAGGTCAACCACAACGGTCTTCTTGAAGGAAAATTTAAATCCTTGAATTGTAGTTAGTTAGTATTGTTGATGGAGCCCTGAAGCACAAGGTCAACAACCTCCTTACCTTAGGAGTGGTTTCCAGCGTGGACTTCAAGAGACTCGTCTCAACTCACAAGACATCATCTCTCCCTCTTGGCTTCTCAGCTGACTTCAAATTTTGAACTTCCATTTGAGCTCTCTTCGAAGCAGAAGCAGAAAAGGCGAAAGATAACACATTCTTCTAATTTGATGCACTGGACTTCCCTCTTTGGAGAAGGTCGCTACTTGCATATCTACTTATTTAAATCTTTATCATCTATTCATCTTCTACCCTGGATAGGCTGAATGTAAAGTGAGAAGTAGAATTAACTTTTTTTGGAGAGTTAAAGTTTGGAATTATAAAATGAATGAAATGAAACGAAACTAAAGCTCTTACTTAAATACTCCTCATAATCCAGTTCCAAAAAATACAAGGACCATTTAGGATAGTAAGCTTTTTTATTTTAATGAAGTGTAGTTTTGCCTGTGATATAAAATAAGAACAGCCTCGTATCGTAGTCTTATCAATAGAGCAACTCCTATCACCCAGAGGAAATCTACAACTCCAATAATCACAATTTGAGTGGAAGTGGGCAGCATCACACTCTTGCAAACTATAACAGCGAGAGTAATCAGTCCTATAACTATCCTATAACTGGCGGCCACTAGCACACAAGTAAGTTTAAATTCTGTCTAATTACTAGAGTTCTAGGCTCTAGGTAAAGCAACAGCACGGCTAAGCAATCTCTAAATAGCAGCTAAGCTCGACAGTTGAACAATCAACAGCGTATTGATTATGTGGAAGAGGAGATGAATCGCATAGAGGAGGAGATGGCTAACAACCATACCAGCAATGAAGACTACTACAACTCAGACTTTAACATCAAAGAGTAAGTACAGGCCTATTCATCATTATCTAAAGTCAGGTGATCCAGAAATACAAGGAAGGAAATGAATTGCTGGAAAAGATTATCGTAGAGTTGGAACTTTAAATCAAGACCAAAATCGAGAAACAGAGGAAGATCAATACAGTGATGACTCATAGGGACATTGGACAAATCCATCCGGACATTCAAGGTAAAATTATCCCTTCACTATAACTTATTAGAGAAAAACTCCCATCTTCTGAGGTTGCAAGCGCAGATTAATCAATAAAGGAAAACTATTCAATCTCTCAAGCAAAAGCTAGAGTCAGTTGTCTCATCTGCAGTAAAGTCAGAGATGGATAATAAATTAGCTGATCTTAAGCGAGAGATTAAAGAGTTTAAGAAAAATAAAAAGACTCTGGAAGATTTCAACCAGGTTTAAAATAATGCATATATAGCGTTGACTGAAGATACAGACTATGCCGGCTAAATAAGGCGAATAACTAGCTAGATAGAAGAGTTAAAAACAGAATGCAAAAAGCTAAGTGACCACAGGTCGTAATAGGAGGCTAATTTTAAAGTCCACTTTGAGCATCTATCTAAGGCAGAGGAGCAGAGGTTCAAGCTCAGGGAATAAATAATTTAACTTAAAACACAACTAAGGCCATCAATATAAACTGAAGGTGAAAAACACTATGGAGGAGGAGGTGGTGGTTAGCTTACTCAGAGAGCATCTACAAATGAAGTTTAGCTTCCCAAGTTACTGAGAGCTAGTTCTTAAGCTCGGATAATGAAGAAGAGCATGGTTGACTAAGAACTAAAGGGTGTAACTGCTTTGCAGCAAGGAAAAGTTAGCATTTAAAAGAAGTATAAGCTACAGAAGAGAAAATTAGAAGCTGAAATGGAGGGAGTTTAGAGGGAAATTGAGTGCATGGAAATAGAGATTATGAAAAAGAACGACTAAAATGCTGACCTGAATGAATGATCAAAGAGGCCTCAAAGAGATTATAAGAGAACCAATAGTTATTGTAATCATGAATTAAGTTAAGAATAATTTTGCAAAAAGCATATGAGAGATGCATTTAATTAGATTAAATTGATAATGTTGAAGTTAGTTAAGAGTAGCCTTTCGGAAGCCTAGAAAAGTTCATTGGTCGCATTTTCTTCCTTTAAATTCAATACCTCAAATAAAAAAGATCTTAATCCTAAAAGGAGATTCTAAAACTTAAAAGCAAGATAACCCAGAGAATCTTCCTGTTGATTAGTCTCAAACTCAAGAGACAATTTACTATGTTGGTGGGGATTCGCCCAAGCCTTAAAACAATCAATTCTATCCAAGACTTTATGGACACAATCTTTGCCTTTATACAGAAAGAGTTAGACTAGCTTTTGCTTCTCAAAAGATTGAATTTCAGAATGTAGAGATGGACATGAGAAATAAAGCTTCTTGGCATTTAGAAGTGAACAAAGGATTGATTCCTTTGTTTGAGCTGCCATAGACGGACAAGTATATGAATCCTGAGTATTTAAAGATTCATGAGTCTGGAAGTTAGATTGGTTTCTTTATAAGTGAGTCTCGGGTGCTTATGGAACTTGCAAATGATTTAGGAAGATCGGAAAAAGATTCCTCACAAGCACTTTATTCCAAAGATCCAATAATAGCAGCAAGACAAAGGATGATAATTGAACAGTCCTTGCATTTTGAGAAGCAGCTTATTGCATTTATGGCATCAAGAGGTGTTAGAGATTCCATGACAGAGCATTTCAGCTAGGTAGTTTTAGAATTGGAGGATCTGCTTGTTAATCACCAAATGTCAGGTTAAACTTGGCTTTTGGGGCAGAAGAATCCATGCATGCCAGATTTGTTCATTTTCCTCTGCTAGAAAGAATAGCCATGCTGAAGCAAACTTCATGGGAGGACACTTATTACAAGTTGGACTTGATGATAACTGCCCTCGTTTATTGAAGTATGTAGAAATTTTTAAGCAAATGAAAGAGTACCAGCATCACATTATGAATGTTACCGCTTATGGAAGTATCTAGATTAGTATAGACACTCAATGGATGCTAAGCCAAAGTTCTAAACTGACTATCTGCAATAAAATGCACTTTGATTTATTTAGCTAATTTAATGTATGGGAGAGTATCCAGAGTAATTAACGTAATATATTATGATTTGTATTTTTCATGAGGTCTCGAAACAAATTTGAAGGTTATAACCCCTATTAGAACCTGGCTTCAGCCAACACTTTCAATTCAACCATCCGCAGAGAAGTCACTTGAGATCTCCAAGCTGATAATTTCCTAAAGAAGATTGCCACTTTTTAGAAGGATGAGGGTCCTATATCTCCAAGCAGTCAACTCTCGTTTAGATTAATTCTCAGAAGAGTTATAACTAGTTGAGGGTGGTAGTATGCTTATTCAAATATTGCTAGAATCAAAAGGGCAAAGAAAACACAAAGAATCATTCTTAAAGCCAGAGGATCTGAAATCAGCTAACACTCATTTCAGTTCATGATTCAGACTAACAAAATTTGTAATAAAATTAGCCTTAAAATACTTAAGACTAGTAAGATAAATTAGAATCTAGTTACAGTCCAGATAATAGAGAGAAACCAAAAGGGGTTTCTAATAAGAAGTCAGAATCATCAGGTGCTGCTGGTGGAGGATTCTTGATGTTTGATGTCATTGATGAACTTTACAAACAAGATAAAGAGGCCAAGGAAATAGAAACTTTAGCTGAGAAAAACAGGCAAATCAAAACTCTAAATGCTAAGATTAGAACTCTATTTTATTTATTTAATTAAAATTTTTAGATAAATTTAAAATTTTAAATAACAAAATGAACCCAAGTAGAAGCAGTAGACCTCCTCTCCATTTTATAAAATTCTATGTTCATCGGCATAAGTCTCAGGTGGTGAAGAATTTGAGAAGAAGGGATGGGTGCATTAATAAATTTGGATGAGTTATAATTGTTGATTGAAGATAGAGAACGCTCTCGTAATTAATAAATTTGAGAAGAGAATAACTGAATTCGTGAGGAAGTTGAGAAAGAGGAAAAGAAATCGAATAGCTGCAAAAAAGGAATTTGCTATTCTCCAACAAGCAATTCTTAAATAGAGTATATTCTTAATTTTTATAATGGATATTTTGTAATACTTATTAAAATAAAGGTCCCCTTCTCCATGCTATTGGCACAAATTCATCAGCATGTTTACTCAAAGAAAGAATTATTAGGGTGCAGGAACTGAAAAGCCTTAGAAAAGAATTGTTAATAGCTAAGCTCTCGCCCTCTTTTGAATTTGATTTTAACTTGGGATTATTAATGTGTCAACAAGCAATTCAAAAGCAGAAGCAAGAAGTAATGCAAGTTAGAACTATTATTTCTCAAGGTTCTTAAGATGCTTACTAACTAGACAAAATTTGTATATTTTAGTTAATTCACACAAAAGTAAAAGATATCGAGAAGGGCCTTAAAAACTTTAAATTGAAGAGCAGACACAACTATGAAGCGCTTGTAGATGAAGAATTTGCTTTGGAAAGTGATCTGAAACTGTGGAGCGAAAGATTTGAACAGTACATGCTGGAGGCTAATACTGCCACTGATCGACACACTTCAGTCGGGACAAAGAAAGTAGGTCAAAGAGCAAGTAGTGTAAGCAATAGACTCTTCACCAAGGCGAAGTCCTCAGTCATGCTTAATTCTGCTGATTAACCTTTTTTTTTGATGATGAAGAACAAGAAGACTAAAATGAACTGGTGATGATAAAAATGCAATTGGAAAAAATTGATGATGAGATTCAGCAGAACGGAGGATTAAATTGCGGATGGGATGCTCCAGATCATAAAGACTTCCTGAGAATAAGGACTAAGAACAACAACAAGACTATCACAGTGGGATTTATGCAAGAACTGATGAGAGCGGTCCCCCCAAGACCATGAAGCAATTTAAGAGCATATTAGACGTCATGAGAGGTACCTAGAATTAAACGAGCAAAAGAAGTCTCTTCTACTCAGTTATAAGCAACAGAAGTAAAAGTAGCACTAAGTTCACAGAGATGGAAAATTGAATGGGGATATTGACTTTCTTCTGGATGACCCAAAGATGAAGGAGAATAAGAAGAATGCATCTAATGTTGAAGATAAGTAATAACTCAAACAAGAACTTGAGAAGTGGAAAAAGGATAAGAAAGCCTAAGCACAGTAAGAGCTTGAAGAAAAGAAAAAGAGGGAGCAAGAAGAGAAACAGAGACAAAGATAGAAATCCTGAAGAGAGAAAGTAAAAACTAGAACAGGTAGAAGAGTACAAATATAAAAAGGAGATGGACAAGCAAAGAGAAAAGCAACTCTAAAATATGGAAACTCGCAAATAGAAGGAGATGATTAGTGAAGAGCAAAAATAGAGAATATTCAAGAGAGAAGAAGAAATATTCCAAAAGAAGCACATGCTCATCATCAATAAATAGCAGGAAAAAGAGGAGAGAGAACAGAGAAAATAAGAACTCAAGGAAAAGATGGGCAAGTAACTCAAAGAGAAATGAAAATGAAAAAAAAGGATAAAAAGGAAAAGGGTAATTTTCCCATAAGGAACAAGGAAGAGATGCAATTAAAAAAATTTAAGCTATTCTTAGAGCTATGCCTTAATGGAGGAACTTTGCTGGCTCAAAATTTTAAAAATTTATTTTTAAAATTTATTCAATTAAATAAAAATTTTTAAAAAAGTTATAGTGTTATTTATCTATAAATTTTTGTCTAAAGAAGAGATGCAATGACTATGGGAGGTAATTTGCTTGGTATTTCGACTAGAGCTATGCCAAATTAACCATTTATAAGGCTCTCTCTTTTTATTTATTTTTGAATTAAAAATAAGAGCTTGACTATTAGCATTTTAATAAAGCATTCTAATTGAGATAGAGATATTATAAATTAAATGCATTAGTTCATTTCTTCCCCTGTCTTTTCTTGTTCTTATTCTTCTTAGGATTCTTCTTAGGTTTTAAGTTTCTGAATTGACCGGGTCCTCTCTGAGGGAATAGCCATGCCATGTCGTTGCGATCTCCTTCTTCTGGCACATCAATAAGATCCCAACCTTCGAAATCTTCGATATCATCATCCTCAAATTCGTATAGGTGATAGTGGAATTTCTAATGCTTCTCAAACCACAGCTTCATCATTGGAGGCTTTTGCCTGCCCTCCTTGTAAAGATGTCTCCATCTGCCTGGCTTAGTAAGCTTTTCGATTTGAATATAGTGCTTTCCAACTGGTTGGTACTCCCATTTCAATGAACTAGCATTCACAGGAGCCCAGAAATCGAAACTGAGATCGAATTAAAGGGAGTTGTCTTGCTCTATGCAGGAAGCACCAATCGATAGAGAAGTTTCATTAGCGATCACACTCTAGTTAAGCAGAGTTGCGCACCCAGCCACATCATGTCTGTAAGGCGTATTTAACCTCGATAAAGATCATGTGAAGATTTTGAGCCCACTAGAAAGGTGGCCTAATAAGAATTGGCTTTCTCTTGGCATGATAAAGTCTTTCCAAAAACAGGACATCATAGAAGTTCCTTACTTCTTTAGTTCCCTCTTTAATGTTCAAATAGATTTGATCGTTGTTGTGCTTCAGGAAGAAGTATTCCAACTCTTTTATTTATTTAGAATGCTTAAATTGTTTATAAATTCGGGTATAATTGTTAAGAAGGTAGTTTGAAGTATTGAACAGATTATTCTGGATCAAGTTCTTGAAACATCTAAAGATATTCATTTAAATAGAATAGCTTATTACCCTAATGAGAACTCTGCGCTCTAATCATTTGAAAGAGTTGTTTAAACTTCTTGGAGTGCCTATTCATCATTGTTTAGCTCATAGATGAATCTGCTGCAGTCAAACTCAGTAGCTTGTAGTGCGGCCACACCTACTGCAGCTAAGAGTAGAATGACACGTAGGGCTGATTTTTCCCTCATAATTAATTACAATTTAAATTTCATCAAAAAAGTTACTAATTCAACTGACTAGCAACCATATCATACTTGAGTATTTGACCTGCAAAGAGGAGGATACTCTTTTCAATGTGCTCAAACTATTTCAGGCTCTGATTAACAAGTCTGAGACCATTGGAAAGTAAATATGCGAAGAAAATAACAACGAGGCAATTCACTCTCTGCTTAAGATTTTAATTGGGCCTGATATCCCAATGACTAAATTCACACTCAAAATCACATTCCTCGCTATGTAGATTCTGAGAGCACTTATTCAATATTCCCTCTAGGCCAAGAGTTTATTTATAGACAACCACCAAGCAATAGAATCCATAATAAGTCTTATTAGAGTGGACAAATTGCAAGATATTAACGAGCTGATGGAGATGAGTGTCTATTCTTTCCTAACCCAGGTAGTCAGGGAGGAAACTGAGTACAAGCGAATTATCGGCAGGAAAGTACTGCAGATCTGTTTGGACAGACTTATGAAAACGCAAGAGTTTCCTCTCTTAGGAAATGTTGAAACTAAGTTCTTCAAACTTATTAGTGTTCTCGTCAAGAGTTGCAAGGAAAACATTTTCATAGTTAAGGGCATGAAGGACAGACTCACAAGTTACCTCAGCAATGAAGCTAAAGATATAAGGATCAAGAATAAAATATATCACATCATTTCTTAAGTTGAAAACTATGATGATTGATTGCATAAAATATTCCTACTTATGCTTAATTATCTCGATGTAGGTCCTTGGTATAAATGGATATTTTTGTAAATTATTATAATCTCATCTCAAATGAATAGTTTCATAAACATTAGCATTCTCTTAGGTCTAGCAGCTGTTCAAGTGTAGAGCTTTTCAGTCTCTTAGCTCTTCAATTCATTCCGAGTGACTAGATAAGCAAGCCTCGGATTACAAGAAAATTTCCTGCAAGAAAAGAAACTTCTCACAGTTGGAATACTAACTCAGTTACTATATTTTATAAGCCTACTTCAGAGTCAAAGTACAAATACTTGAATCATTCTCAATACGTGTTTGAGATGGGCGATCTGTGGATGAGATCTGGCGGTCTTAACGCTGTATATATTCCATACAACGTTACTGATGAGGATCTTTACCCTCTCCTTGATTCAGTAAATGGAGTGTTTTTCACTGGAGGTGGCTTGGACCTTTACAACTACTCAACTGGAGTTCCTCACCCCTACACTGTCACAGCTGCAAAGATTTTAAGTTACGCCAAGTAGCATAACGACCAAGGCGACTATTTAATTTAATTTCCCTCTCTTAGGAGTATGCCAAGGTTTCTAGCTCCTTCAACTCTTAGTAGCCAACAATACCCAGGCTTTTGGAAACTCGGAATTAGAAAACAAGGTCTTGAACGTTGACTTTGTGGTTAATCCTAAGAAATAGAGCAAAATGCTGGCAACATTTAGCGATGAAGTTTTAGAAACAATGGCAACTTAAGATATTCTCCTTCATTTAAACTTAGATATGAAATTCAAATAATTTGGAGCAAATATATTGTGAGATTACATCATCATGCCATTCCTCTGCAAGACTATCATGACTACTCTCAATTAGACGACTTCTTCAAAGTTATAACTACTAATACCATAGCTGACCAGACCATTGTAACTACAATTGAGGCAAAGAACTACCCTATTTATGCAGTTCAGTATCACCCAGAGGCTGTTCTTGAGCCATCTCCAGATATTTAAGCTGTCAGAACTCCTATTGCCTTCAAAATAGCTTAATCCTTTGCAAACTTCTTTGCCTCAGAGTGCAACAAAAATAACCATATGTTTGCTGATGAAACAATCCTTGAAAAACTATATGTTCATACTCAGGACCCTAAGACTTCCCCATTTGTCGATGACCCAGTCAACTGCTATGGCATTGAATACAACTAACCTATTTTCAACATCACTCATTATTTTAATACAGTAGGCAATTTATTATGCATAAAAGAATTAGTTATCTTTAAAATTAAATAAAATTTGTAGCAATTTACCTATCTCTTAACTAAATAAATAGTTCCGAATAGGTTAAAAATATTTTTTTCTTCGAATAAACAGAGAAAACCTTTTTCTAGAGAGTTCACCAAATAGAATATTTATTTATATAAAGGAGAAATTGGTGTTTAAGTCTATATATTCCACATTTGAATTGTGAGACATCTTCTTTCGAATCTCGTTGTATTTTATTTAATTAATCATCAATTTGAATTGAATTAATTTCTATATTCTCCAACCATTTGAAGTCAATGGCTCCTAGTCAATCATATATAATAGCTTTGCATCCAATCATATTCCTTTTAACACATCATAAAACTAGACACTGATTAACATTTAAATAGGTAATTGAAGAAATAAGTTTTCACTTTCCCTCATAAAACTTTTTCATTGCCTCAACTTCTGACTTGCTGAGCTGCTTTTAACTCATACCTCTCATCATTTGCTCATAAGCTTTGGGATCTTCAATCTTCATTTTTCCAAGTAAGTTTCTTATATGTCTGGGGTCAACTTTACGGCTGCAGTGAGCTGCATATATCAAAGCAGTTAAGACAGTAAGAGCTCCAGCCTAATGAAGGTTTGGGATCCATATCTCTGATGGATACCAGATTGAGCTGATTCCCAAGCATACTTGCAAAGTAATTGCTCCAAGAAGAAGGATATAAGCTCTTTTAGCCACTGGTGATATATTCTGAAGCTTAAATATCTAATAGCCTCCTCTGAAAGCTAAGAGCGCAAATATACTGCCTAGTGTTCTGTGAATTACTTGCACCACTATTTTGTTCTCTGTCAAGTTTTACCAAATGGGTGCTTCCTTGATAAAATGCTTACTGCTCAAAAACCAACTATCGCCTACAAAAGGAAAATTGTTGACAGCATATCTTGCCATAGTTCCAGAAGTTAGGAAACCGTAGAACAAAATAATAGGTAGAAGTCCATGGGCGCTAGATAGAACTATTTTTCTCATAGCTGCATGATCTGCCATATTTCTAATGTTGATGACAGCCTCTTAAGGCCTTCTTAAGCAATTCATAGCTAACCAAAGTCCGATTCCATATATAATGTAGGCAGAATACCCATGCACCATCAACCTGTATGGACTCACTGTCGGAGTTTTATCAAGTTCTTTTGTCTCATTTTTATCAACAAGTCCACTTTTCACCATCCACCATCCAAAGAATCCTTGCAAAGCTCCAAATGCGAGCAAGCCAAACAAAGATTTTTTCATTTTGGGCATGAGATATCCCCTATATGCGAAATAGCTGAATGGAAGAATGAATAGTATTCCAATTGACCTTGCAACTACTCGATGAGCCCACTCAACAAAGTAAATCTTTTTGAATCCTTCTAGATCCATGCCTTTTTACTTATTTACAAGGTAGTACTCTGGAAACTTCTTGTACTCTTCAAACTCTGCTTCCCACTCTTCTTGATTCTTTGGACGACCAACCTTGTGAGGATGCCACTTAACCATGGATAGTCCTGACCTGCTTAGTCTGGTATATCCTCCAAGAAGAACGATAGCAAAAACTGAAGCACTCAAACTTAAAAGCCATAGCCCCACTACTTTCTCTTTTCCCTTGATTACATACAGCTCGTTAATGCGATTGAAGATAATTGGATTAGAAGAAAAGCTATAGTTTCCTTGAGGCTATTGCGTTGAAAACTTTCTTCTTATACTCTAAGCAGGATTTTATGTTTTGGTTAAAGGCTACAAAGACCTCAAAAGAAGTTACTTTGTAGGGGTTAAAGTATTCAAGATTTAATTTTTCATCATTTTGTGATTATAAAATTCATATATTTCCACTAATTCTATAGGAATAAGTATATTAAATTAGTTATAAAAAAGTAAAGAAATGAATATGACTGATAGAAGTCTTAATAACTTATAATCAAATTTTAGAGTCAATACTCTTTAATCACAAAATATGATGCAAGCAAATTTATCATAGCCCGCTCTAATTTAATCAAAATATTTTTTTAATTATCTCTAATTTTGGAAAATCAATAAGACTCGCCTTCTTATGTAGAGCCAGATTACGAAAAAGAGATTCAGTATTAAGGGGATGAATAATCTTACTAGCCTCCAGATTTTTTGTACGATATAAGAATGATTTACGAACAAATGAAACTCAAAATGCATCCTAAACAATTTGAACTTTACAGGCAAATTCTCAAAAAGTATAACATATAACTCCTTACCTTTTATAGATTCTTATACTCTAAGATTACGAAGATGTATATGGATCGAGTATTAAATTATCTTCTAGGACCCAAGTTCAGTAAGATTGCCATCATTCAATTTTTTAGTCCCTTTGCTTAAAAATTAATTTAAATTCATGAATGAGGTTTTTTATTAATGCACAACTTTTTGATAGAAGCTATAATTCATAACGCGCATAACCAAGATTACGATCCTAACTTGCCTTTTGAAATCGAACCTATAAAAATGAAGGAGGATCTTTCTTCTCCAGAGCCAGAACTTAGATTAATTTCTGAAATAGAGTCTCCTCTAGATGCTTTCGAGAGAGATGGTTTGTAGATGAATGTGGAAATAACTCAAAGCGAACAATCCAAGCCCAAAGAGTCAAGGAGTATGAACAAGAAAGCTAATATCCCGCCTCTATAGTTAAAAGCTATTTCTGTTCTCTCTCCTGAGGAAAGGTACCCTGACAATTCAAATGCTGAGAGGAAAGCAATTTCGAGGTTCGATCCTCTTTCTAATTGATCCTAAACCAATGGAGTTTTCTCCTGCACCTGGAGTCATCAAGCACCCTCAAGACGTTAAAAGGGCTCAGAACAAATATTCTCCCAATTTAATGGAAATTATAATGTGTATTTATTAAATGTAAATAGAATTAATCAGTATTAGCTTATCACATCAGTTTTTATTAATTTTTGTACCTTGAAAATATTTAACTTATTTAAAGAAGTTTATAACTTATCATTTTTGTGAATCTAAAGTTCTGAACAAAAATAAAGCAACAAACATATTTTTAAATTAGTAAAATAAAATTCCTCAGAATTGTAATTTAAATTTTAACTAGAGCTATTTTACATCTTCTCAAACTTATTTTAATTATTCGTTAATTTAAATAGTTCATTACCAATAATATATGAGCCATCTTTCTCAGTTTCAAGGAAAGCAAGTCATATAGAATTAAATTAATGATGGCACAAACTAAGCCTCCTAACAAGTGATAAATAGAATTGATCATGATGATTCTCACTAACCTCAAATCATTCAAGATGGAACTATCTAAAACAGAAATCAATTCTCCTTATGTTTATTGTTTTGAATCAAAAGAATTCGAAAAGCTTTCACGATATAGATTAAGATAGAAAGGAGGAAGACTCAGTCGATCAGTCAGCCAACATTCAAAACTCGGGGGTCAACACTTAAAAGGGAAATAAGCTTATTCACCAAGGCAGCTACAGCTAAATATTCTCAGTTCAAAAAGTCAACAATCCCAATTAAACTCCTAGAACTTAGCTTAGAATCCAAAATCCTGACAACCCTGCTTCTAGAGGCACTAGCCCAATTAAAGTATCAAATCCTCAGCAACAGCAATATAATTTCTAAACCACTAACTTAATTCAAAACTAACAGCAATTAACTTGCTTAGGCTCCATTTTCTACCGGGTAGCCTCAATTGAGCGACCAGACGACTAATTTTTCAACAAAACCTAAAACCTGATTTGATAAAAATTGAAAAACAGGAGGAGAAAACAAAAGAGCAAGCCTAAAATAATCTTCTAGGAAAGAGAAAAAGAGACGATACTCATATTCACAAAATAAAAAATACAAATTCTTATAAATAAGATTGCTATGTTTTTAGTTATAATTAAGGTTCAGTTCAATAAATTTAAGAGACAAAATCAAAAGCAAAGAATGCCGATAAAATGAATTAGTAAGCAAGCAAATAGATTGCTTAAAACTAAATGACACAAGAGAAAATTCAAACCCAAGCTTAAATGAGTTAGCAATATCTTAAATAGCAATTCATGGTTGAGCTTGATGTAAACTTATATTTTATAGATAACCCAAGTGAATAATATCTGCTATAAAATATACAAACCTTGCCTGCGTTTGGATCAATAAGTCCTGTAGATTAGTCTTGCGTAAATATTTTATATCCCAACTGTTAATGGGTACGGATCAGCCCAAGACTACGAAAATAAATTCAAGGAAATACTACTCAAGTATCTTAAGATGAAGCATTAGCAAAAGAAAGCCTAAACAATAAATAGTCATTATAACATTTAACTGAGATTGTGAAATGGTTTAGCATGATCAATGCAAAAAGAATACTCTCCAGATGGAGTACAATAGATAGCAAAAAAGTCAGCAAACTTTATATAACCAAGATTTGATTTAGCATATGCTCACAGAAATTACAGCATAGAATGGCATAAGTATGAGGATACCAGAAGACATGGCTTCCTTTGTACTTGGTGAATGCTCTCTTTTCATGGAAAAATTATTGGCAAGTATCAAAAGCTATTACGAGGATGAGATTAAGATTAAGTGGGAAGATTTCCAGCCTTATAATTCTGGAATGAGTCAGGAGCAAAAGGATGAGTAGGACTGGGAAGATTTCATATTAAGTCTCAGAGAGCAGTCTATAAGGTTCTTCCTGATCGATAAGCCAGACTTTCTAGGCTCCAAGAAATTCACATGGTTCTACAGAGAGAAACTATTTTGAGTGATGTAAATTTTAAAAGATAGTGAATTAAACTTATAGTTTGAGTTAGTTCTTTAGGAGTTAATTCAAAATCATAAAGAATTTTTAATAAGTGGACTCTTAGATATGTAAATCTTCATTTCATTCTTCCAGTCTGTCAATAGTTGCACATTTGATTGTAAGATTGTGTACACATCTATGTCTTGCTTGTATTGCTTTGACCACTCGAAAATATTTTACTTTTAGAATAAATTGAAATCTTTGACAAAAATTATAAATATAATAAATTTAATTAAGAAAACGTTATCTTCGAGTTTGATTTGCTCATTGAAATGTATCATAGATAATTCTTAAAGTGAGGATGAAGAGTTATCCTTAAACTACTGGAGACATGAAGTTATGTGGTCAAAATCTTCCTCATTTTCTTTAATCTAATTCCTAGTTTAGTCAATGATTTCTTTGAGGCTTGCATATAGCTGCTGCAGATAAGCTATTATCTTTTTTCTCTGTTCCTCATTGGCTGGATTAATTTCAGTCTCTTCCATTTAATTTTAAAACTTATAAATTGCCTTAATTTTAACTCAAACTTCATTTGAATGACTAAGTTCTGTAACGATACATGAAATCAATCTGCCAATAGCAAATAAAAGAGTCTATGAGAGTAGTTCTGTCTTGAGAATAGACATTTAGCTTTTATGGATGTGTGGGATCTCTGTTGTCACTGAGTTATAGCTGAAGGAGAGTCACTTTCTTCTCATCAGTCAGGCATCTCTCTAGATGAGCATACTTAATTGACGCCTAGCACTCGCTCAAATCGTTTTTAATAAAGTAGAACGAAAATCTTCCCAAGACTAGGTAGTACTACTCATCCATGTACTCAATTAAACTCACATAGTTTAAAGAGTCATTCACGATTGCAGACAGAGCTTTCAAAATAGCTGGTGAGGTGGTAGACGACATTAATATAATTAATTATAATTTAAAATACGAAATGAACAATCTACTTTTCTTAACTCTACTTCCAATTATTGTGGGTGCTCAGGATTGGATGCCTTGCTGGAACATTTAGCTTGATGATGATACTCTGTTTTGCAATGGAGCTGTAAGCTTGATTGCTATTCATGCTATATTGTAGATAACTTGGCCTATCTCAGAAGAGATTTATTATAACATATAAACGCATGACTAAAGTAAGAACAGCATCACATGTGATTTAAAACTTAGACGCCAAAAATATGTACAGAACTCTACTTGCAAAATGGAAACTCAGATAAACCTCTGATGAAGATCCCACAAACGACTGTCTTGCTATTGCAAGAGATGTATATTGTGCATATAATATACCAAGATGCAAAGACTCAAATAATGTACCTGCTTTCATTTAAACTAATATGATTATAGCAAAAACAGCCTCTGTGTCAATTCTATTGTGACTACTGGTCTATCAGATGTCCAGCTGTAAGTTCCTAACTTATTATAAAGTTGATTATACTATAACTCAACTCACATTCACTCTCTTTAAAATATAGGAGTCTTAAGATATCTGTAACAGTGTTTCAGAGGATGACACTTGTTCTTTTGGAATTTTTGGCTAGCTTAAATTTTTGGGTTATAGTTTGATTGCTTTGATTTTGATACTTTTTTATTGATTTTCTTTTAATTTAAAACTAAAGAATTGTCTTTATTTAAAAATATCAAAATTTTTTTTAATGGATTTTTATTTTCTGTAGACAGAACTTATGCGAAATTCCCACTGGTTTCTAGGCAAAAAATAGATACTAAGGGAAAAGATTTTTCAAATATGGCAGCTGGAAAGTTATAAGGCAAAATTCCCTCTCGAATTTTAGCGCCCTCTTTAGGCTATAGAGCTGTTGAATTCAAAGGTTACAAGTACTTTCTTCCCAAAATATTTGCAAGAAAGAAAGGAAAGGAATCAGAATATATCAATGTTGAGCAAAGAGAAAACATTGTAGTGCAAATATCAGATTATATACCCGTTGACTATCTCTGCAAAATGCCAGACCATAGAAGAGACATTCAAGAGTTTGCCCAGAACATAGCCATGGCTAATATTATTGAAGTCATCAGGGTGAAGCTCAAAAATAAGATCAAAACTGATGCAAGGAAGGGGAGGTTTGGTGACTGTTTTTTTAAAAAGTGATATATATCTGATAAATTTTAAATTAACAATGGCAGGTGAAGACACAGACTACAAGCACATCAACAACAAGTTCAACTTCCAGGCCACCACCTCACGCCACCAGCTACTCCGCCACTGCGCTCACCAACGCCTACAGCCTCCTCGACCTCAAGGTCAAAGCAGTTTCAGTCATAATCCGACAGATGGTAGCTTTACTTTTGTTTTAACCCTTGTTTTAGAGACATCATTATCTGAACCAACTATTCCTATCGTACTAAGTTGGATTACTGCCTTTGAACTTTACAGCAAGTTCAAAGTTGACCTTGAGGTCGAGGAGGCTGTAGGCGTTGGTGAGCGCAGTGGCGGAGTAGCTGGTGGCGTGAGGTGGTGGCCTGGAAGTTGAACTTGTTGTTGATGTGCTTGTAGTCTGTGTCTTCACCTGCCATTGTTAATTTAAAATTTATCAGATATATATCACTTTTAAAAAAACAGTCACCAAACCTCCCCTTCCTTGCATCAGTTTTGATCTTATTTTTGAGCTTCACCCTGATGACTTCAATAATTAATTGAATCATTTAGTTAATAAACTTAAAAATAAAGCTTAGGGATTCAAACAAATGTTATTTTCCTAATATAAATGCAAAGACCTAGTATTACATAATGATGAGTCAGCCCTATATAAAGAAATATAACCTCTCATCTGATAAAGCGTAAATAAACTGCTGGGATGTTCATATTAGAACTCACACTTATGACTTATTTGTGACTGTTATGCGAAGGAAGTATATCCCTCCTCTAATGGAAGTATTTCAGGATATCATAGTCATTTCAAATTTTGATCTTCGAGATGAGCATGGCTAAATAGGAGAATATAGATAATCCGATATCTATCTGTCTTAAGTTCATCACTTTTTAACAGACTCAATTTACCCTTGTTAGAGATATAACAACATATATAAGAACATAATTGAAGAGAAATCTAATGCCCTATTGATGGATGAGGAGACTATGAACTTCTATCACTACAACTTAGGTATTCAACCTATGGGGATAACTTATGCAGTTAATTACTTGAGAAGCATTCTAACTATCCTTTCTAGATATAATGGAGAATATCCAAAGGAACTTAATCGCTAATTGAAAAGCATGAAGCTCGTAAGGAAAGATGAGTACGTAGAGAGAACTCCTTTTGAAATAGTTAGGAGCTTTGAAGAGGTTTCTTTTCATGTTAAAAATAACACTAATTGGACCTAGAAGATAGCTACTTACCTTGCACATATCCTAAATGGAGGCTTGCTTCAATCTTAATTCACACTACAAACTTTTGTTAAAATGCTTTCTAATGTGACAGAATCACAGGATGAGTAGAACCTCAAGGATGAAATTAAGTATCTGCTCCATATTAGAGATAACGATAGAAGATATATCAGATCTGGAGAACCCATAACGACTATTATCAAGAACTTTATCAGCTCATACAAGAACTAGACTTATAATGAAAATGTTCTCATAGTTTTGATTGAGTCAGGCTATCTACAGCAAGAGTTTAGTTTCTTAAATCCCAAAGACTATCCAGACTTCCTTATCCATATCCTCAAGTCTAGTGAACGAATCAAACTCAAAGAAGCTGCTTGCAGGAAAATCATTAAACTGTTCGCAGAAAGAAAAAGAGAAGGAGGAGAGAAAATCGGAGGAACACATGGAGGCACTACTGCTGGAGGACCTAAAGGACAAACTTCAGGAGGTCAAGGAAATAAAAAGGCAGATGAAAGTCATAAGATTGAGTTCATAAATTTAGTAGAACCTCTTATCAACACAATGAAAACTGAAAATTACAATCTAGCATCGTTATCTGCTCAAGCTCTTGTTAATCTTTGTAATTACAGCGATGATATCAAAGACATCTTCATTTAAAAGCAAGGTTTAAATGCGATACTTGAGTAAAATGTAGATTGATCAATAAAATAACAGAAATAAATAATTTCTATCAATGGAGAGTGCAAAGAAAATTCAGCCAAGAGTCAGACTAAATCATAACGTTTACATTGCTATTTTAGAGTTTTGTTCCTTCTTGGAATATTTCAAACTTAGAAGAATCAACCAGACTTTCTTTTACAAGAGTATACCAAAATGCTACTGAGAAGTTGCAATTGGAGATAAGTAATATCAAATTGATAAGCTTGATAACAAAGGCTAAAGAGACTATTTTATCACTTTAGCTCGATACTTTATGAGATTTGGCAGCTTTATATCAGAACTCAGGTTTATCAATAAACTTGTCTAATGATTTTTATTTCTTAGAGAAATACAAATATGATTATCACTCTAAAATAGAATTTAATTACGAAAAAATTTCTGAATAGCCTCTTTGAAACTTAAAGTACTAACCTTACTAAGCTTTCATTTGTCAACATAAAATCTGAGAATATTTTTGTAGTGGAGTAATTGATACTTGCTCTTGAGAGATTTCCAAATATTTAGAGGATAGAATTCAATGAGTGCTGCTAGAGCTTTTGTGATAAATTCTTTGCTCACTTTGCAAGCAACCATTCTAAAATACAGTTTGCAAGCAATGTGAATGAGATCTCCTTGCACAAGATAATAATAAATCAGATAAACATGGCAGCTGAAATATTTTTCTCAAAGTTTCAAAACTTATAGTCTTTGAAACTGGATAATTGCTTCAGGACAAAGATCAATTCTTTTCCTGTTGAGGAAGTTCCTCTAGCCACATAAGGAAGTGCAAGTTCATTTGTAAATAATAGAAGGAGCCAAGTAAGACAAGTCACAAATTGGCAGTCTGTTTATCAAGTCTACATGCATAACGCTTAATTTAACCTCTATAACGATACCGAAAATATTGTAGAGCAAATCATTTTAAAGAACTCTTAACTGAAGAAACTAACTCTTAAAAACTGTTCAATTCAAGACGGATTTTTTTCTGACAACTTTATTAAATCATTCAAAGCTTAAAAACGAGAGGGTCTTCATACTATAGACTTTTCTAAAAATCCTCTAAATATTGATGGTACAAAAACTTTGGTAAAGTTCTTCGTAAAAATGAGTTATCAAAATTTGCGAGTATTGAAATTGAAAGCTATATGTGAGTTCACCTACCTAAATACTAAATTTGCAAATGCTATTGTGGAAATTTTGAAAGAAGGAGATGAGTGGCTTAGATTGAATTTATTGGAGTTAGATATATCTAGAAACGCACTTGCAGATTCTCAGGAAATAGTGCTCTAATAAATTAGGAATTACTAGAGCTTAGAAGTACTAAGTTTAAAAGGCAACCACCTTACTGAGTCATTTATGATTCTCTAAATTCCAGAATCCTTTTCCCAAGATTCATAAAATACACTTAAGTGCTTTCCCTCTTTAAAAAGTCTTGACATAAGTGACAACAGCTTTACTACAAGGGCGCATTTATAAGAATTTAAATTCGGAGAAACCATGAGGAAGCTGAAGATTAAGAAATGTTACCTAGATAATTATGGTTATGTGTCTCAAGCAAAGTATAAGTTTATTCAGCAAATTCAGCAAAATAATCCTAAATTAAAAGTTATTTATTGATTCTTTGCTAAATTATCATCTTTATTAGAAATAGACAAAAATAATAAAATTGGATGGATCTTATATACTAAAAGCAAAAGAGGAAGGTGGTAGAAGAGCAGCTGTGGAAGAATGAAACGACTGGCAAGTATCAAAAGATAGAGATGGCAGGGACTAGATTCAAATGTGATTAGCTTGGACATAAGCAAGCCAACTTTTTCCCAGAGGTTACTGGAAAATCTAAGTTCACAGAGAGAATAGACAAGGCTTTTGCATATTAGGTAAATTGCTTCCAATGTAACATTTTGGCTTTAGTCGTAGAGGTATCTGCCTAAAGTTGTAGATGAGTAATTAGAAAAGGAAAAGACTATTTAGATATATAAAACTGCTTAACAAGAATCTTTATCTCCTAAGAAGCGATAGTTAGTAAACTGATCAACTGATTTAAGTCAATAAAAGACTTTACAGTCAAGCATGAGTTAGGCATCAATAATTTAAGGTGGTTGTATCATATCTTTTAGTTATTTAAATTGCTAAAACTGTTTTAAAACTTAGTACCCTTAATTCTTCCATCTTTATAAAATGCAGAGAAGAATTTGCAGATTAAAACTGTAAAATACCACGCTTATGCGTAGTAGCCATGCCCCAAAAGAAGCAGTGAACCAGTCAAGAAACAACCTAGTGAAGAAAGAATTTAAGAAATCAAGCATATATTCTCTTACTTTACTTGAGCACTAAAAGTTTCTGTAGATGGAGAAGTACCTGGACTAAATTTAAGAAATGCGTTTGGAATACAACGACAGAAACAAGTACAACAAACTCGAACTCAAACCCAAGTACTTCAATTTCCATCAAATCAAGGAGAAACAACCGCTCCTCAAATTTGACAATTCAACTCCCAGAATCAGAAATAAGTAAGTGGTAAACACTTAAGACAAAAATATGGTTAGGTCCTCTTTAAACAATTATTAGCAACACCAAGATTCTCAAAGTACTTTGCTGAGCCCTAGAGGAAGTTTAGCTAATTTATCTCAAAGTTCTAAAATTTTACCAAGGGGAAGGAACTCTGTAGATTTGATTTAGGAAATGAATAGCAATAAAAGTGGCTCTGAATATCGAAAATAAATCAATGAAACTGATTTAGAAGCTCTCTCTTCTTTACAAATGAGGAGAGAAGGTCAACAATATAATGAGAATAATAACGAAGACAGAAGAGTACTGAGATCAAAGGATGAATTTATTTATCCATCATCTGAAGACGACGACTATTAAACTCTCAAGAATTAAAAAGTGTCAGTCAATCCATTCAGCAATAGTAGGGTCTCAAATTATTATTCTCCAATAAGAAGTGTCAAAGATATAAAGCAGAATTATTTGTCTTCTCAACCTGTAAATGGGTAAGGGTTCATTCAAAAAACTTAGAATCAATATAAGAATAAGATAAGAACTCTCTTTAATCAAAAAGAAAAATTACGAAACGAATTCAGACAAAAGGCATTTACGATAACTAGAATCTTTTATTTATATTTAAATTTCTAATACAATTATTAGATTCTCTCCCGTAATTTAATTTAATCTTTATTATTTTAATTTTATGTAATTTAATCTAATAGATGATGATGCGATAATAAAAAGAGATAAATCCTTATTCCGATAAATGAATCCATAAGCACAATCTATTCTAAAGCATGAAGAAGAAAAGATTGACTAAATAGTTAAGAAGTTGCATTAAAGCTAACTCAGACAAGCTAAAATGAAAGAGTGATTTATTATTTACTTTTGCTTTTGACAAGAATACATTAAGAGAAATGATTAAGAAATAAACATAAAGTATTGATTCATTTTCTTTGTTGAAGAGTAGCCTTCTCTATCTGCTTCTTATATTCATACTCTTTGTCAATAACTTGATCTAAGAACTTCTTCTTCGCGAGATAACCATCCTTTCTATTCTTCTCAAGTTCTGCATCTATCTTCTATTCCTTAGTATATTTGCTCCAGTCCATCTTAGATTTCTCTACCACGTTTACATTCTTGCCACCATCGTTTATGAGTCCTACAAGATCATCTAACGCTCCACATGCTCCTCCCAACTTTTTCTTCTCAAGCAATTCTTTTTATTTTAAGTCTTTTTATAGTTCAATTATATTTGATTTAGTTATAAAATTCGTAATTAATTATATAAATATGTAGCATTTCGCTCAACAGAGTAAGTCTATCCAGCGTACCTGATTTTGTCTTGGACAATTTAGTTAGCCTGCTTTTCTATAAACAATAAGACGGAGAACAATTACATTTCATAAGTTTGATAGCTTCTAAAGCAGCATTAAATGTAGTGTCTTGTTTTTATTCTTTATTCTCTGCACTTTCATTTTATTTCTCGTCACAAGCAGGCTTTGATACATTGACTGCTGACTCTACCTGCTTCTAATCAATTGAAGGTTTGGCAATTGTTTTAGAATTATCATTCTTCTGAATGAGTGTGGGTTTAGGAAGAGATTGCGCTTAAACTTTAATCTACTTTGACTTAGACTGATAGTAGTCTTCTTCTTCATTCATCATGGCCCACAAATCGTCTATTTCCTTTTTCCTTTTTTGAGCCTTCAGAGCAGCCACTCCTGTCAGATTATCCTCATCCTCAACAAAAATTAATTTACTCTGATGCTACATTCTTATTCTTTCCTTTCTTCCCCTTTTGTGAGTTCTCATTAGCTATAGATATTACTCCCTACTATTCTTACCTCCTTCATCAGGAACGTAGTCATCGTCTTCTTCGTCAGAATCAAATTTCCCGTTTAAAATACTTTCCATTTCCCGCTTACTATATTCAATTATTTCTATTTTTCTCAGATTAAGCATATTATAGAAAACTGGCATTTTAGTTTATTTAGAGACTGATCAAATAATCTACACTTACTTTTACCCATTCAAGATTTATGATGGAGAATAAAATATTACTCAAATGAATTTCTTATTTTAATTTAAAATAATTTTGTCTTTAGGCCAATAATTTAATGTATTTGAATTATAAATGGGTAATATTAATTTATAATTATTTTTGAAAGAGATATCCTACAATATGTCAAGCATCAAACTCGAGCACTACGCCGATCAGTTCAAGTTTGCAAAGACTCTCTTTGAAGATGACTACAACCAAGGTCAGCAACTCGTCATTAAAACCAACAACAAGGGCTCAGACTCATCATCTGTAAGTTATTCTACACCTCTACCAATAAAAATGTTGGGATATTTATAAAACTCATCAATAACACTCACATATATCTTTGAAATAAGCTTACATTATCTTCAAAATATTGATCGAGAATACTTACTCTATTATAGGACTTGAGCACCACTACCAAGCTATCTAATGCTGACAAGGTTACTGGAGATCACAAGCTTTCCTTCGAAGGAAAACTCAAGGCTGCAGTCAAGGGAACTGATATCGAAGCCTCACTCAAGCAAGATGGATCTCATGTCCTCGACCTCAAGAGTGATGTCCTCAAGGTAAAATTTAGCAGCTGTTCATCTTTAATAGAGAAGAAATCTCTTAGGCAATGCCACCCTACTTTTCAATTCTACTACTCTCTATGTTAAAGACTTCAAAATACAATTCAAATCAAATAACCGTTTATATTGGATTAGGCTTTGAGAAAAGCTTCCTTTTTCCTACTGTGCTTTTTTCCATGCGAGCTACTATTCTAGCTGGGTCTCTGACTCCTGACTTATACTCCTTTGTTATATCTTTGCTTTCCTCTTGCATTTGGAATTTATCTAGTTTTTTGTATTTATAAATGGTAGCAATTACATTGGCCTCTATGCCCTCTAGTCCTTTAATATCTTCTTATGTTTAGTTGAAGCAATCATGCAGCTGTTCAACTCTTTCTCGCTCTACTTGTAGCTCATTAAGATTTCTTTGCATCTTATGACTCAGATCCAGGCATGTTCTTTGCATTTAAATATATAGTAACAAGTTATCGAGTTTCTTCTATGCTTCAGATCGTTAATAAGTTTAGATGATTCTTTTGGACTTCTCAATCCTAAGAGCTACTTTATTCTCACTCAAACTTCTCATATAATCTAAGTTATTGCTGGTTTTGGGCTTTAACTTTTATAGAAATTAAGACAGTAACTACTCCTTTCTCTTATCATTTAAGGGTCTTTATTATAATAAAATTAGACAAATTACTATAAATTCTATCCCTATTTTATATGTATCATAATTTTATTTGTTTCATTAAAGATGAAAATATTAAGCCCTAATGTCATTAGTTTGGCTCATACTTTCTGCTATAGTGAAACTCAATGAGGGTCTATTTAAGGTTGAAATTTGGGCTTATTTACTCTCTTTCTTTTCAGAGCTTAAGTCTCTAGGTTAAGCTTCATGGGTTTGATAGAGAGCTTAAGGCTCAGGATCCTTTTCTAAATTATAAAGAACAGCTTACTAAGTGAAGAAAAATGTCTTATTAGAGTAGTTGCGAGATCTGTCCCTCAGTTTATTATAAATCAGATTGCTTTAATAGAAGTTATTCAAAGGCAGGAGTTATCCGCTACGATATTTTTCAATGGTATCATCTCTGGAGTGATTCTTTTCTCTAAAGTGAGCTAAAATATATATCTGCCGGCAGTTTACTATTTACTTGAGTTAAAGCTCTATCTGTTCCCATGCTTTATTGAGTTCCGAGTCTATCGAATCTTCCATACGTGTTTTCTGAAAACATTATAAAAAAAGTAAAAGGAAAGTGGATCTAACTTTTTTCTAGTCTCAGGAGTTTAATTTTGTATATCAGAGATGCTAAGATTTTTATCGAAAGAACTTCTCAAATCATTCTCTACTTCCACCCTAGTAGATATCTTTATTTTTCCAACCTTACTATTTATAATTATAAAAATATAAGATTTAAAAATTTTGTTGGTACTATTCTTGGCAAGTTTGAGATTAATAGATTGTAAGTAATCTTTTCTCATCTTTAGAAATTGCTGTCTTTGGGATTCTTTTCTATGCTAAATTTCTCTATCTACATTTCTTATTGCTAGATTGAGGAGGTTTTAGTATTCTGTGTGGTCAAGTGGCTTTTCATGTTTGATACCAAATTAATATTTTGGATTGGGGAAATCTATTTAGGTTACTATCTCTCCGCTGGCTCTTTAAATAATTAATACGATGCAATCTTTGTTAGTAGAATTTTGTGAGCTCCCTTCTTCTTCATCTTCCTCTTCAGTAACCAAGCTATCTGAATCTTCTCTTTCTTATTCCTACTTTCTTAAATTTCTCTTATCTTTGTTTCTTATTGTTCTAAAAATACAATTAGTAGAAAATGCATAATGCAAATATGCTTTCTGGCGACTATTTAATTAACTTAGAAAATAAAATAGATTAAATTCTATATGTTGGGTAATTAATAAAATAAATTGACTGAAGCAATATAGTCAACCTGAAAGTCTTAGGCGATGATCCTTGGCTCTTTCTGATTGAAGAGAGTCTCTTCTTTTTTTTGATAGAGTCTTACTTGGCTTTTTGTCTCTGTTGCTTGAGTCTGTTTAATATGTAATTTTCTCTTTAGTTTTAGTTAGTAGCTAAGTACCTCAAAATATCTTAATACTCTATCCTTTCCTTCTCATCCAAAAGCTTTTTGTTACTGATTATAATATTTAACTGATTAATCTTTGAATAAAGTCAGCCTTTTTATGGAGATGAAACGCCATAGGTTCAGCCGCAAATTTACTTATCTTCGTAGTCATATTCAAAGTATCCCTCATGTTCAAGTAGAAGTTCCCTTTCAGAATTTCCTTCTAGGATCTCATTGAGTCTATTTATAATGTCTAGTTTTATAACTTTGCCACAGAATTATAATAAATTCACACCCTCTCTTCTCTTACATATAATTTCATTTAAATCTCTCGCCAATCAAAAACAGTTTTTAGATTATTAATAATTAATGCTTTTAAAATAAAAATCATAGCAAAATGAACTATAATATTTTTATAATATAAAATGTGATAAACTTTAAATAAGTTTATGTTTATTTAAATGGTTTGAAATGAGAGTGGCTAAATTTGAGTCTTCATCCATCTTGAGTTTGTTATAGTTTTCCATGACTTTAGATTAGATTTCATTAAGCCTCTATTATGCAACTTCATATAGAAGGGGATCCGACACACTCCAGTTAGTTTTCTAGTTTATAGATGTGTACTCTAATTATATATATAAAACATTACAAATATAAATTAAATAATTTAATCATTTAAATTCTATATTAGTTTAGTAACAAATTATTAGCATAAATATAAATTTAAGGTATGGAAAATATACACCAAAAGCATATATCAATACCATAAAACAAACTCACACTCCACTTCTTCAAAAGATTTAAATAATCTACTCCCTAACTATTATTTTATGTAATCAACTTAATTACAATTTTACATTAAAAATATCGTTTTCAAAGTGTTTAATTAAAGTTATAGTTTTGTATTATGAGAATTGATAAAATATTTCAAAGGAACATAAGATCATATTATTATTAATGTTATAAATTGAAGCATACTTATCATTTAATTATATAATTTAGAGAATTTGTAAATAGATGAATGTATTTTAGTTATAATAGAATATTGGAATGAGGTCTTCTTCGTATTTTCAAGAAGGAAACTTGCTTAAAAATGCAAAAGACTTTAATCTAGGACTGAGCCACCACTTTAGCACCAATATCCTTCACAATACTTCACTTACTAAACAAGCCATCAACCATAAAAATACTCACAATAATCTTAACTAAATCAGCCAACGCACTTCATATGCTCAGAAGTATTACAACCAAAACTTCACTGAAAATATCAACTAATCTCATATATCAACTCCCATCAACCTAAGAATGCAAGATGTTCTCAACTTAGAAGGCTCAATTGCAAAATCAAGAGATATCTCTAACGAGGTCTTCATTATTTCTTAATAAAGCAAATACTTACATTTTTAAAACATTTTATTTCCCTTTTCAAGAGATTATTCATTTTTTTTGTTTAAGATAGTTATTTAGATTTTAATTTTCTAATAAAAATGATTCATAAATTATCGAATTTGAATGATAATGATTTTGCATAACTAAGCAAATCAAGATCTACATTTTCATCACCAAAAGCGAGAAAAGCCTTAGGCGTGATCAGCGACTTTGATGTGAGGATAGACCTTTCTAAGAACTCTGGCCTGCAATAGCCTATTTTTATGATAGACAATATCTCAAAGGCCCCAAGCAGAGGCAATTTAAAATTGGATGATATTATTATTTTTAATTAAAATAATAATTATCTCTAAGTTATTTAATTAAAATAAGACCCTCTAAATCTTAAACAAAGCTAACTCAAATCTTGAACGATATTAACAAAGAGAGAAGCAAACACAGTATGCCATTATTTATCTATGACTGGCTCACAGTCTGTTAAGAGTATGAGTCTTTCCAAAGGGTCAGCAAATATCTCTAGAAACTAGTTTGCGTCTAAAAACTTTCTGAACGATTAAGAACTCAAGCATGGAAATAGCAACCATCTTGAATCTTTAGATCGCAGTTTCTCTAAATTAAGGAATTTGCTAGACAGAAAAAGCGACAGAGTGGACGTTAATTAGAGGCATTTTAATAAAACTAAGAACTTCCAATAAACTTACACTCACAAATAGATACTCACAAATGAAAGAAAGCTACTCTAGACACAAGGCAATGATCACTCTCAAATATTCTAGGACATCAACTCTCATCAAAAGTAGTCCTATCTTAACAACATCAAAAATATGCAATTAGGCTCTCATAAGCGTGTGCCTTCTCATTAGACGCTTACCCAACTCTAGTCACCTTAGTTCCTTCAAAAGAACTAAACTCAAATTAAAAATAATAAATCATACCAAACTATTTATAAGTTTTACTAACCCAACTTTCAAACAAAAATATGCTGGCAAGCTAAAGATAGAAGCTTCAAAACATCAATGGGTTTTTAAAGTACAGACTACGACATCATTTCTTCCACAAATAAAGGCCTCCCTGATACTGATTATGTTTTATAATTAAAAGAGCACTATCTTAAGAAAAGTAAATGGAATCAGTGAGTTCGCACAAGCAACACATCTCACAGCTATTAAAAAGAATCATGACTATCATCAGGCTTTTTAAAGTGACCCAAATGTATTTAAGAGAAGTTAAGGATTACTAGCACATCACGCTAATCATTTTTCTTCTCACAAGCTAATCTTGCCTGCCTTCAAAAGAGCATGATAATAAGAAGTGTGAATAATATTTTATATTTGAGTAACGTTAATTTAATAATTTTAAAATGAAAATATAAACTATCACCTTATTGCTACTAATTCTAGTTTCTCAAAAGCATTGCTCATGCCATCTTACTGAAGAATAGGCAAAGATGAGTTATAACAACTAAGCCAATAATCTAGATGATCAAATGGAACATAAAGGAAGAAAAGAGATGTCTTACTTTACTAAACTAACAGTGTCTTCTCTTGACAACTATGTCTTCAAATGTAATTTGAATACTCCTAATAAGTTTAGATGTGGATTAAAATGGGCTTGAAATAATTTGTCTTGGAATCTTCTTAACATGGCTAGTTACCTATCTTATTGGGTCAAAGATTAATAAGGGAATTTCATAGAGATGGCTTGATAAGGTTAGGGAAGTATTGGCGCAGAATTTCGCTCGCATAGGAGAGTGTCAAATTATAAAATCAAAAGATGATGTGATCATTGAGCAATAGAAATTATTTTGTTGTTTTTGATAATACTCTGCAAATGAGTTCACACTCCAAGCAAGTGGGAGAGAGAATATGATCTACGCTTTATTTAACCTACAGTTGATAAAAAGGCAGGACATATCGTCTATATTCTATGCAATAGTGTGTCCATTTTGGTATAAGATGAGAGATATACTTTGGATTGAGATCCCAATTGAGAGAGCAAAGCACTTAGGCGACAAGACTATTCATTCAGAGATACTAATAATCCAAAACAGGATGATAAAAGACACTTTCAAGAGCATGCCCCACCTTTCGAAGATAATGTACAATCTTGTCCCTGAGAGTCTACTTTGGTCAGAGAAGATACAGAACTTAAAAATCTATGGAGAAAACTAAGAAAGTGTAGACGTACTCATTCAAGACTCCAGAATAGTAGAATCACTTGTGCAGTTTCAAGACACTATTCTTGGCATTCATATCACAGACTAGAACTTGTACTTTAACTTTAATTTAAATTACTCAAAAAACGACTTGGTAATAAAGTTCTAGCTAAGTCTAAGCAGCAAATAGCAAGATAATTGGCAGAAGCTCATGAAAGATATTCTCTACATAGCTGATTATGTGAGTAAGATGAGAGTATCTTCCAAAGCACAAGAAATGGCTCTTCAAAATAGGAAGAAGCTCTTAAAATCTATTTTTAATTTTAATCTACCAACAAAAAGGTAAAAAAGAATTGAGCCGCTTAAAATTCCTATTTTTCTTATACTTGTAGATAATAAATTGGAAAATGCTTGAATAATATTATTTATGCAATAAGATTATTTATCAAAATCTTATTATGCATTGAACTATATTGAATTATTTAAAAGGAATTATTGTTATTTTAATCTCGATAAAGAAAAATAGGATAGATTTAGGTTATATCAGCTAAAAATCAAATATAAAATTATTAAAAAAATGGAGAAAAGTAGACACAATTGAAAATTTAATTTATAGTTGATACATAAACTCAAATTGAGATTTATATTATTTTGAAAATCTTAGATAACCAAAAGTATTAACCTTTTTTTAAATTAAAAATGATTTTACATTAAATAAAATGTCCCCTAACTACTCATTAATTATCGAAGTTATAGTAAATGGAGAAACTTCTTATGTATTTTTGAATTATGAATGAGTTAAAATGATGCAAAAATAGAATCAATTAATAAATTATATAATTATAAAATGAGAATCTCATCAGGAGTTTGCTTTGCTGTTCTGTTCCAATTGTGCTTGGGCAATGACCGACACAATCATGGAACTTATATCGATTTGATGCCGCTTATAAAATTAAGATGAACGCAAATAGCAATTGGAAGCTTCTAAATACTTATGCCAAGCATAGTACTTTGTTGAGGGTTTTGAAATGATCTCTGACACCTAAATCTTGCAGAGCGCTGGCTTGTACTCGGGCTCTGAACTTTAAATTTTGGATATTGACCATGAAAAGAAAACCACCAAAGTTGTGTAGAAGGCAACCCTTAGTAAGAAGTACTTTGGAGAGGGCTCAACTGCCCTGAATGGGAAAGCCTATTAGATGACTTACAGAGAGGGCAAAGTTTTCGTGTATGACTTGTAGACTATGAAGGTAGACCACACTCTTGATATGCCAGATGAGATGATTGAAGGGTGGGGCCTTACTCACGATCTCACCACTTTATATGCATCAGATGGAACTGAATTTATTTACCAAATCAATCCATCAACATTCGACGTCATTTCCACAATAGAAGTCTACGACCCAGAGGAAAAGAAATATATAGACTTTATAAATGAGCTTGAATACGTTGACGGCTTCATTTACGCAAATGTTCTTCCCCAAAACAATATAATCAAGATTGATATAGCCACTGGATAATTTTAAATAAGTTGTGGCAAAGTACAATCTCTCAGATTTAAGAAAGAAGCAAGAGCAATTCATTAGAGGAAAATATTGGGACAGCTTCAACAACGTTCTCAATGGAATAGCTTACAGAGCATCGACTGGTACCTTTCTTATTACTGGAAAGAACTTTGACTTCGTTTTTGAAGTTGAATTCAACTGAAATAGTCATTTGTCCTTTTTCATCATATTTTCAATTCCTAACAAAGCGTAATTTAATTAGAACAGATTTGATTGTAATAAAATTAAAATGAAAACTACTTTAAATAATGACGGCATGATTGCAGTATTCATTTTTATGGTGAACACTCTTGTGCAGCAAATGATAAACAAGAACATCCCTCATTATTCTCATGATGAGTTTTACCACATCGGCCATACAGTTTCATTTTACTAAGGAAACTATGAATACAGTGAACATATCACTACTCCTCCAGGACTTTACCTTCTTGGAAAATCTATTTATTTTAAAAGCATATTTGCACATAGTAGAACCGCTATGATAAACATTTTTCCCTCAACTATTTTAGCTACACCTTAAATAAACTTACCTTCATGTGAGATATCTAAACTCTTCCATCCTTGGACCAATAAATTATCTTCTGCTCTCTTAAATTTTGTAAAGCAAATATCCAGGTTGTTCAAAGCCAAAGCTGATCATATTTTGCTTGAGCATTATCTTTATGCCTCTTTACTACCCTATGCACATAATATTCTACACTGAAATGGCTTCAATGACTTATTGCTTTTTCATTTTCTATCTGCTAGAAGTTGCAAAGATTAACAAAAACTACCCTATCTTAGGATAGTCACTGCTTACTATATTTATTTATTATTGCTAGACATTTAATTAAAAATAAGGAAAATATAATTTTCAGCCCATTTAAATCAATATATAACTATCAAATGCAATCAATAAGGAATTTCATTAAAAAATAAGCTATTTTTAAAAGTGTTAATTTAAGATATAATTTATATAATTCCATTTTATTAAAATTGAAAAGAACTCCCTAAAATGCTTTGAGACTATTTAAATTTGTTTTTAATTTAAATTTGGATTTTATACCTTAAACTTAATCTCTCATCGTAATAATTTCAATTAAGACCGAATATCTAAGAGTCGTTTTTAAGATTTCTAAAACAAGTTATCAAACACTAAAAATGTTAGATTGTAATAAGAATAGAGGATTCATCAATCGAAGATGAAAAATAAATTCTTGTAAATAAATATAGAGTTTAATACCTCATTCAAAATTTTCAAGATTAAAGTCGCAACAATTAATATTTAGATAGAAAGACAAAAATATTCAAATTTATTTTTAATTAATTTACTTTAATCAGAGATTTTTCATTTAAATTAGCAGCAAACGATTTTCTATAGAGATTATGGTAATATATTAGGAATAGGAGCATTTTTACAGAGGTAAACAAACATTATATGGATAAATTACATTTCCTTCAAGATTTTTACAACTTAAAACTCAAATGACATCGCAAATTTACTAAACAAACTACAGCAATTTACTCATTAAAATGTTTGGTTGATTTTTCAAAATACTTTCTTCATCTGCTTTTATAAAATCAATTTTTAAAAAGAGGTTTTATAGGAAGGAATAAAAATAGTTTATTTGGAATGATTTCTCGATAGTTATCGGTGATAGAGGTCATCATCCTAAGGTGTTTCATTACGCTTAACTTCTTTATCTGCTCTTGTTCTTGTACATATTAATTCCTGTTCCGATTCATGAAAGAGTTTTTACTTTACTCTAAATAGTATTTGACCTAATAAGTTTTAGAAACCTGAGACTTTTTTTGGCTTTTGGTATTCTTACAGGCTTAAACTGGATTTTGATTGAGTATGGAACTTACAGCCATGTTTTTATTTAAAATAACAGAGGTCACTATTCATGGGACTTCAATAAGTTTATAATTGAGCATGACTTCAATAAGCTAGCTTTAATACCTATCTACTCACTACTTTAAATTGCACTTCACTAAATACTCAAGATGAAGCAACCACTAAACTATCTCTAATTAGAAATTGCTTTTATCATAGCGTCAGCATTGACATTAGTTCCATGCCAACTATTTGAACTTAGATACTTCCTTCATCCTATCATATTTTTCTCAATAGAACTATTTTCAAACTAATCTAAATGGATGGGTCTGTGCTTTGCCTAAATGGCTTACATCACCTTCTATATTTTACATGAATATAAGGATCATCCATTTTGGTATCCTTTAAGAATTGATACTTTCCTTTGAACTCATTATGCTTTTCATTTACAAATATATTGAAATTAAGTCACTAGAAATTAAAGAAAAGATTCATTGTCTATTTGATTTAAGTCTCTCAATAACTTGCTTTGAGAATTCCATACCTTTGCAAATTGCTAATCTGATAAAGGTATCTATCTTATAAGGGGAGTCCTTTTAGTAAAACAAAGAGTTTGGCATTGCAATACAAATTAATTATTATGATTATCTTGTAAGATAAAACTGTCAAAATATTTATTTATTCTGAATGACTCCTCTCTCCACTGCTATCCATCTGCAAAATGCGAGGTCTCTAGGAACGCTGCCATCCTACATGAAGTATCTATTCTTTTAAACGGGTCTTTCTCCTTCTTGTAAAATTTCAAAATCGTGTGAAGAAGTATATCTGTCAGGTATCAAATCTATTGCGTCTGCTATGTCTACCATTATGAAGTAGCCACTCTCACATCTTACTGCTTTAATTGGAAGGTCCACGCTTTCATTTATTTCCTTCACCATATAATCTCTTACGCTTTGGAATTAGCTAGTTAAATGCTCAATGTACGAAATATCTTAGTTTCCATTATATCCCTTTTTATTAATCTTATCAAGAGATCTAGACATTGCCACCTACACAGCAGTATTTGTAGAATAAATCTCTGTGTTATTCAATTAAATATCAATCTACAAAAAGAGTATGATTATAATGCTCTCTAAATAACTAGAAGTGCAGTAGGCCTAATCAAACTCTCTGGTCCTACAACCCATCCTACTTTCCAACCAGTGGCATTGAAAAGCTTTCCTCCACTGTAAACAGTTAGAGTTTTGTTGAAATTATCCCCTATTGTAGCAAAACTATGAAATTAGTTTCCATCGAAGGTCAAGAACTCATACACATCGTCACTTAAAACTATAACCTGAGGAAAGTCCTATAAGATCTTAGATATGGTCTCTAACTCTTCTCTTGAGAATAGTTTTCCAGTAGGATTTTAGGCGTTATTGATTATCAATAGTTTGGTCTTATGACTCAGGCTCTGTCTAAGTAACTCAGGATTAAAGATCCAGCTTCCGTTTTCAAAGATGAGAGGAACGGATCTATACTTTGCACCACAATACTGTATATGATCAATATAGCAAGGCCAGCAAGGCTCAAACAATACTACCTCCTCATCCTAATTAGGATTGATGAGAGCCATCAGCATGCACTGAATCAAATTGAAAGCTCCATGGCTTGCAACAACCTCAGTCAATGGATTTATATCTCTTCCTAGCTTTTTCCCATATATCTCAGCTACCTTTTTAACCAAATCTAGGTTTCCGAATGTTCTCGTATACTAATTGTGTCCTTCTTAAATAGCACTTATCAAATCGTCCACCAGAAATTAAGTAAAAATTATAATTCTGATACATAATTCAACTCTAAAATGCACTTTGGTTGAATTTATGATAATTTAAGAACCTGTTTCATTAATTCATTTGAATTAAGGAGGGTTGCCAGCTGGAGCTCCTTCACCAAGGGAAATGCATTTGTACTTGAGAGTGATTTCTTTGAACTCCTCCCAGACGGCAACAGTATCGTCAACTCTAAGGGGAAGAGAATGTTTGTAAGATTCCATTTATAAATGATTCAACTATTGCATCACCTTTAATCAAGATTTCTCTCTCCCAAATTGATTTATAATTATAAATATAATGTCTACAAAAAAGAGGCAAATTAAGTCCGAGCAAAAAGTCGTCTCAAAAGACAAGAAAAAAGTTAAGGACGAATCTTTGCTTGATGAAATAAGTGTCAAGGAGGATTAAAAGTCAGAAGACGATGATCTCTCAGCTGTTGGAGAGGACGAAGAGCAACATATGAACGACATAATCAACAAATATGGCTTCAAGCAAGCCTATTTAACTTGAGATGACTCTTCCATCTGGCGAAAGAGAAGTCATCATGGACTATCACATGACGTTTTTAGATAGACATTACCAAGCCAAGGTTAATCTAGAAGTAGGTGTGGGTGATTCTAAGGGAGCTAATATGATTGACAATCCTGCTTTCCCTAAACCAAACGACATTAAGGAGGCAAGTCATGACTATGAGTGCACTCTCTCTGATGTAGTCAACTATTTAAAGAAACTAGGTTACCCTCTTGAAAATTGCTTCATCGCTTTTTACTCACCTATTTTCTCCGCATTCATTAACTGTGGATTAGATCCTCTTCCAAATTCCATCAAAGTTACCAAAGAAGACTTGATTTACATCAGAACTCAAGAGGAAGAAAAATTCAAGCTAGATTTGAAGTTCTAGTGGGGCATCAGATCAGAATATAAGCACGAGGAAGAAGGCCAAGGTGAAAATGCTAAGGAAGAAAGTGTAAGCCAAACGGGGCGAACTCAAAGAAGAGCAGCTACTATGACTTAGTAGTCTTAACAAGATAAAGAGCACAAGCGTACCAAAGAAAGAACCATTGGCTATATTATAGAGAAGGTATCTCAATGGAGAAAGCTCTATAATGGATATATGGATGAGAACCATCAACTCAGAAGAATGAGTTTGGAAGATGCTGCTGCCAAAGTCTAAGTTAGCAAGAAAAGTTTGGATGATTATTTATCCTAGCTCAGATAAGGAAGAGCCTTAGGCTTCAATTTCAACGAGCACAAAGATGAGAAAGTTGGCTTCTTAAGATTATTTAATTATTGTTTCAAAGATAATTTGTGAAGGAGAATTCTGCCAAAAGCTAAAAAGCATAGGGCAAAAAGTAGGAACCTTCTTAACAATTTCAATAGCCCGAACTAAAAAAGAACCTCTCGAAGAGATCAGGAAGAAAGTGATTGCATATGTTTTCTATAAATTTAAAATTAATTCACTTTTATAACAAGTCAGAGTAGCTTAAAAATTAATGCACAAAATAAACGAAATTCAGTCAAGAAGTCTTTAATAAGGAGCATCAGATTCTTCATAGCCATCATGAAATATAATCAAATTTAGATTTATATTATCAAGAATAAGTCTTTGATCTATATTCACTCCATTTGAATAGTTTTACTTGCTCTATGATTTGATTTTCCTCTTTCTATCTTATTCTATCTAGTATTTAACACCATAGAGCATTACAATCAAAAGGAATAGGGAAGCAATTCCGAGAGTCCAGTAAAGTAATTATCTGTCTTATTGCTTTCTAAAATAAATTAAGTTCTGTTTTGAATTTGAACAAGCTATTCGTCTAGTTGCAAAAAGCTAACTCCAGCATTATTATTCAAAACAAGTTCCGAGGATTCTTCCTCATTTTAAGTCAAATTGCTCTGACTCTAATAACTATCTGTTGAATTAATGAAAGTCTATTACTACTCAGCAATAAGTTCGTTTTGATTGAGACTACTGTTTGTAATGTTTTCTTAAAATATTGTCTCTTAATCAATCAGTAGGCTATCATTTAAATAGATAATTAAGATACTTCGCTTGTAAATAAATTATTAAGTTAAAATCATTAAATTTAAATAGGTTCTTACATAAATTAAAACCCATTTTAAATTATAATATTTATCAAATCATTTGAAATATTAAGATTCTCTTGGTTCCCCTCATAAGCTATAGTTTGTGATGAATTGAAATACTCTATTTAGCTTTCAGTTTGATTATGATTAGTGATCTACAATAAATCTTGATATTAGGAATTGATCTAGTCAACTATAGGTGTGCTAAAATCGAACCAGCATCCACATTTTATTATAAAAATAAATATAGTTACATTTGATTGTCTAGCATTAAATACTTGCTTGAGGAGGCACATATTTCTTAATTTCGAGACAATCACTGCTGCAGCTAACATCACACTCTTTAATTAGATCATACTCAAGATTTTGCTAGGTTCTTGGATCTATTATATCTTCCTTTGTTTCCTAGGTAAAATTGTATGCAGTAATTTCATTTTCAGCTTGGTCTTCAGAATCAGCCAATTCTTAATAGTCGATAAACTTATGCTGCTAGCTGAGGCAGTTGCATCTAGGTACGAGGCAATTTATGAATACACTTATTGATGACTCGTTGTGAGAGTTTTAAAAGCATTCTTTTGAACACTCTAAATTGCAATCATCTTCAACAACATTTACTCCTCCATGATTACTCACTTTTTGCAAGAGTTTATGGCTGTATTTATTAATTTTTGCTCTTGACTTTTCAATTTTCTTAATCTTCTTTAGCAATTGCTCTTTCGTTAATGCCTTACAAAATTAAATACAGGTCTGGTTATCTTAGGTAGAGTTTGTTGTATTAGTTATAGGTTATGTGTTTTCTATTTCATCCAAAGATAAACAATTTTGCTAAAGGAAAAAATTTAATTAGCAATAACCATGTCATAATGTTAAACTAAATTTCAAATTCTTTTATCTTCTTTCTAGCTTTATATGTATAATTCTAAATTAATTATAACCTTTTATACTGTTTTAACGAAATTAAAGAAAATGAATCGATAAGAAACTCTTTTAAAGTGTAATGGATAAATTATATAGATAATGTAGTCTAATTTAGATCTTATATGCCTGAATCTGTGTTGATGATTTCCTAACTTTAAACATCTATGGTAACATTTGCTTCTTCTATTAGATTAAGCGGTTGCTATTATATAAGTTAAATTATATACCTTTATTACTCAAAATCTTAATTTAAATATGTGAATTTAAGAATATCTAAGGATCTACGAAATCACATCTTCTAGTTGGTTAATTTATGTTGCATTCATTCTCTCAGTTTCATTTGAATGCTAGGCATTTATAGCTGAACAAATTAAATATAAATTGTGATTGTTAGACACACAAGTTTGCTCAATTTAATCCCTCTCAGTTTACTACTAGTTCCCATCAATTTATAAATTTAATTACTCACCTGACCGTTAAAAAATATTCACTCTTATTCTTGTTCAAAGTTAAATTATATAATCATAAATATTACTTAAACTTTATTTAGAAAAAAAAAGATTAGTTTATTTATTTTAAAATCTGGCTTAAGCACTAGTTGCTGATAAATGTACTGTTATATAATCATTAAGTGGATCTTAAGCATTCTTTATTTCTTCTGGGAGGATTTTATTCAAAGCCCTAGATTACCTAACTCTAATTATTTCTTTAAAGCAAACTCATTATATTTTCTAGTTGGCCATTAACAATCTACGGATTAAAAATATTTCCTATTTAAAGATTACAATTATAAAGAGAGCTGGTGGAAGTGCGTCAGTCATAGCACTGTCAAAAAAAAAAACAATTATAAAGAGACCATTAATTATTTAAAAAAATCTTCAATTCAATTTGATTATTTGTATAATGGAAAGATAAGTAGAATAGCCATCCAAAAAGACGATAAAGAATAGGAGATAAAACAATTTATAAAATAATATAAACTAATATTTACATCTAAAGTTTATAAGAAATTGCAGTAGTTAATTGATGAAGGCGACTATTTCAGTGAAGATGCGATAAAGTAATGAGATGTAAGTAGCAGTATTTTTATTGTTTCATATCTAATTAGCTTGCGAATAGCCACTCATGTATCATATGTATGTCGGGAGATTCCAGCGCCATGCAAGCCAAGATAGCCAGTTCAATATCATGAGTGAGTTTATGGCTCAGCGATTAGACGTTCACACATATAACTAAATGCTAGAACAACAATATAAAGACTTTCAAACAAACAACCACAAATCATACTTTCAAGGTTAAGAAGACTAGGCCATGGAATTTGATGAAAAAGGAAACCCTTTATTCAACGATTTTATTTAAAAATTATAAATATATTCAAACTATTTTTCTATTAGAATTGAGAAACTTAATTAAATTACTTATTTGATTTACTGATCTTATTTGATTTTCTTAAAAAATTCAATTTATTTTTTTGATTTTTTTGAATCTGTTAAATGAATTCAATAGTAATCTCGGATTAGGATCTAGAAGATAATGAAGATGAGCTAATCAGAATTATGCACGAACGATTCTTAAATGGATTTGACGAAAAATTCAATTATAATGAAGTCGACTTTGATGAGAATCTAGACGACCTCAAATAAATTGAATAAGATGATGAAGATAAATGGTTTGAAGACCAAGAAAATGATTTCCAATAAAATTAGGAGAAAACCACTGAAATCAAGGAGTCAGTTTATACTGGGGAACTAGATTATTGAACTTATAGCTTATAGATTAATTCATAATTTTATAAATTTTGTATGTTGAGTCATTATTATGCAGTCTTCTTTTAAATTTCTTGTTATTTTTTAGTACAATAAATAATATTGAATGAGTTTATCTGCTTGTTAAAGGTTTTTCATCTAATGATGTTAATGAGCTTATAGAAGTATTACAGCTTCCACTCCCACTGCTGGAATAGTAGCTGTTACTACTGCTTAAATATGAGTTTTGAGAGATTGAGGAATATTGCCCATCATCTTATTCTTCCTTCGTTAAAAATATAAGTTTAGTCTGAGCGTGGCAAATTCTGATCAAAAGGAAGAATTTATACTTGAGATGGCCTTCCTTGTTCTTAGTTGTTGTTTTCACTTATCTTTTGTCTAAATTTAATGAGCCTGGAGAAATATTCTTTTATTTTTTATGAGTTAAGCAGTGTTAGAACTATCAAAACCACTATAAGCATGCTTGATAAAGACCAAATTATTATATTTTGAAATGTTTTCAGAATTATCTTCTTAAACAAATTAAATTAGCTCAGTGTGATTAGAACCCAGAGTAAGGGTATTTGTCATCAATCCTATTCGATAGTTATCAGCATCAATAAATAAAGAATAACATCATAGACCTAGTAAAATTATCTAGGAAGGAATCTCCTAAAACCCAGTGGTTCAAACTTTTCTAAACTCCTTTAAAAGTTAGCAAACATCTATCATATTTAGTGTCATACTCCAAGTAATACTGAGGAAGAAGCTTTACTTAGATATTCATGTTGAAGATTAAGAATAGAGGAGAGAAGATTCCTCCTGTCTCTAGGCATTTATAGCAATAGTAAAGGCCCCCTATTTCTTCACACTAATTTTGGTTGTTCTAGTTAATTGCAGAAATTAGCTCTTTGAAATCATCTTCAGGCATCTACAAATAAGTTATGAGAAAGCTTTTGTACATATATTATTGAAGAACCAGAATCAAATGTTGCATAATTAATGTGAGTGTCTAATTGACGATTTCCATATCTGACGCTTTTCATAGATACTTCCCACCAAATATTGTGAGTTGCTCTTAAGTACAGCCAAATAAAATTGAAAGAGGAGCTTTCTGTCAGATTTTTATCATAACCCCCGAATTCAATAAAAGAGGAGTCAGATAATTTATCGCTCTTCGTATTTGAAAGTGACATGCTAAAAATATTCTTATTCGTAATGTTCTATAAATCTTGTATCACTAAAGGCTTAATTACCTATTTTTAAAGTTGGATGAAAAAGTTTTGGCCCGTATTAGGCTGGTAATTCTTTCTCAAAGATAATCCAAGTAAACCGTCGTACCCGTAATTCTAAATAATTTTAATAGGATATTCTTACTCCTAGTTAATGGACTTCCTCAACTGCGAGAAAAGAAAAATTTGTCAAAGGCTTATATTCCTCACTTAAAAGGAATTACTCTGATGCGTATAATCCCTCAACTGATCCGATTCCATACTAAAGCCATAAAAGTACAATCTTATCAATTGATTAATTATAAAATAAGACAAAATATAAAAATTTTTCGTTTGTAATAAAATTAAAAGGCTTAGCAATATATACATTTAGCTTGTCTCTGATCCAACTCAGTCTTTGAAATGAAGTTGACTCTGTTGTTTTAAGAACTCAGTTCTTGCATTCTTCGCATTCTTGAGTTGGGATCCAGCAAACCTATTAACTTTAAACTTTCATTTTGCAAAAATTACAGATGAGCTTGTATCTACTAGAAGTTTGATAGTTTAATTATTTGTGCCAACCTTTATCTCGACAAAGTACTACATATTCAAGAAGTTTTCTACATCTAAGTATATACTATTTTGGGATCCAGTCTAAAGTAGGCGTTTTACTGCGCTATTCATGGCTTATATTTTAGAGGTATGAGTTGAATATAAAGGTAATCAAAGAGTGTCAATTTATTGAAGGTGCATCATGAACATGAGCTGAAGCATTATGAGTTTAGTTTTTCGTTGCTATTCCAAAAAGAATAGATCCTGATTTGCATTCATTTTAATAATTTATCCCTTATACCCTAAATATTCATTTCATTCCTTATTTCTCTTATTATTTGAATACTGCTTCACATAAAGATATTGATATTTATAAATGGACCTTAACTTTTTGAAATAGCTCTCAGCAAAACTAGAAAGTTAAAGGAAAGTAGATTTGAGACAATCGAGAGAAGAAAAGCTCTACTCCTCAGATTCAGAATAATCTCTAAGCAAAAGACAAAGCAGTGAATAAGAACAGTAAAAGGGAGGAGATCAGCCACTCTATCATCTTTTGGATTAAGGATAAATAAATTGTAAAGATGCAATTAAATTTCAAGAGAGAAATTTTCAGCTTTCTTAATCTCAAGCTGCCATTTATGAGGCATTTCAATCAGATGAAAATCTACTACAGCAAGATTAAGCCTGGACATTCGCAAAAGTCAAATTTAGATAGACAATAGCAGGTTTTATGATTGGAGTTTTACTTTTAAAAAATAATGAGCCAATTTAAGCTGAACTTATAAGTTATATTGTAGCTTAGCACTCAAAGTGTCTTCGGAAATTAGACGGAACTAAATATACACTTAAAGCCAACAGTCTAGTAGTTTAAACCCTTAATTCAAGCAACTCTCTATTTTATAAAGATTGTCAGGGATTCTGGAGACTCAATGTAAGTTACGACATAGTTTACATAAATTATATAGTTAAAAGAAGCATTGGATTACGAATAAACTGCGATATGGATGATGCAGGAAGAAAATGAAATTTATTTAATGACTATCGACTAGACGAATTTAATTAATATATCCCAATAAAACCAGACAAAGCCAAATTCTCATTTTAATAAAAGTGATAATTTTGAGGATATATATATTCAAATAGCTTCGAGCCTTCAGGAAAATCAAGAGGTAAATTAAACTTTTAAATAATTGAAATATAGATAGATGAAAATTATTGGAAATAGATGAGCTCTACCAAAAGAATTGGGTTTATCCATGCATATTTAGTGCTGCGAGATCATATACGAAATTAGATTATTCTATCGTCTAAAGTAAATGAAGGCTTGCAAATCCTTGTTGAATCTGGAATTTATACAAGAAAGGCTAATAAAAAACCAAGAAACGGTCCTTATGATGGGATGCCTCTTATCACTCAGGATAAAGCTCATTAAATTTTTGATTTATAGAAGACCATACAAGTTATGAGCAAGCACATCACCTAAATTAAAGAAGTAATACTCCAACAACTAGAAAAGCATAAAATTAAGATTTAATATAAGTGATTAGCTTTTAAAATATTCTTACATTGCAGTATTTGGATAAAAATATAAATATTACTGGATACAAATCTTAAAAATATCTAGATAGCTATAATTATTATAATCGTATCGAGCTTATAAATGTCTTTGTGATTCAGATGATTTAATAATTTAGAGCTATAATGGAAGTTTATAAAATACTTGTTGTGGGTAATGCGCGAGTTGGAAAATCGACGTTGATTGCCAATTACTTAACTATGGGAAACTTGAACGACATTCAAGTAAAAAACATTCACAACTTAAGCACAAATTATGGTCTAAAGGAAGAGGCAGATACTATGGACTTTGTTCTTAAAATTTTAACTCTAAATGATAAAAAGATCAGGCTATAGCTGTGGGACGTTGGCGGCAATACTGATCCAAACACTGCTTTTACCCCTTTGTTCATTAGGAATTGCGTGGGATGCGTAATAGTTGCAAAGTACGATGATCCAAAATCCATGAAAAGTTTGCCCAATAATTATTTAAGTGTTTTAGATTGGAAGAACTACTTCGACTACCACACTGCCTCTGTAAATATGAACATGCCATCAGTGGTGTTGATTAATCATTTTGAGTAAATAAACGAGTCCACTTTCAGTACAACTCCTAAGTTTGATAAAGCCCTCTAAAATCTACAATCATAGATGAGCGTCTTGATGAAAGATAGCATTCTTTTACATGTAAATTCAGACTTAGGGCAAGGAGTTGATGAAGCTTTTGAGAAACTAGCACATATGATCACCCAAGAAGTTGAAAAGGGACAAGGTAATGACGTGCTAGATGATTTGTGGGATGAAAGTCTCAAAGCTAAAATAGGAAGAGCCTCAAAGATAATGAAACTAAGTTAAAAACAATCTTCCAAGCAAAATCAAATTTAATAAAAAACAAACAACCAATCCAATATCCATATCAATAGTATAATTTTATTGTATATTTTAAACTTATTTTAACTATACTGACTCTCTAACACAAAGTTTAATTATTATAAGCGTGGCACTAGATAGAAGGAATCACAAATAAAATAGCTAAACCAAAAATTAATGCAAGTGCTGATATCAATCATCCAATATTCACTTTTCTTTTTACAAATTTATTAAACAATAACCAAAAATAGAGAATTTTGAAAGATTAATGGGAATAATTATTCTAGACTATTGTAAATTCATGCAGTAGTCTCTTTGTTAACTTGGACGGAGAGATGAATGACCTCGATATCAACTCCGTTATCTTAAGCTTTTTTCCAATCTACTTTTCCAGTTGTAGAGTCGACATAGGAGTTAAGTAACCATTATTAAGCATTGACAAGGTCCAATTGAACAGTGCCCTCTTTAGATGCAGTGTATGTAAGGAACTTGGTTCCACCTACCCCGGACATGCCTTGTGCATTATGGTTGGCAACATACTTTTCAACTAGGTTTGAGAGAATTTCTGCACCATTAGTGTTAGTTTCTTGATTGACAGCGAGCCAAGTGTAGCCAGTTGTGGGATTCTCCTTCAGTTTGATTTACAAAGAATCACCAATTGTAGATAGCACTTATTCGTTGGCTGCACCATTAGTCAAATCAACCAATACTTGCTTTCCATTAATTCCAGAAGAAAGTAAAGTCACTGCTCCAAGAAGAGCAATCGCAATACTAGTCGCTAGTCTTTTCATTTCTGATCTTTTCACAAATATTATTATCACTCATACTTTAATTATAAACAAAACTTAAACAATTCACAGCCAATAATTAGATTTTTAAAGTGCTTTAATTTGCTATCCTTCCAAAAATTTATAATCAATAAATAATTCAGTACTACCTATTAAAACATTTATGCAAAATTGTTTTAAATTAACAAATTATGTAATATTTTACGGTGTGCTTTCACGGTGACGTGGCACAACTGATCAAGGAGTTACGCCTGTGAATTACTTTAAATCGATTAAGTATTAAATGCCCGTTAGGGATGCTTAATTCCTAATCAATTAAATTAAAATATAATATTTTACCATTCAATATTAAGATCTACTAATAAAAAAAGAGGTGAAACAATCTTATTCAAATCTCATTCAATAATATTGTTTTTTCTTAGAAATATCCAATTAATCTAAGACTAGTTGATAAAGAGTAGAGACTAGTAATTTAAAATAAAATATCTTAGATAATCTTATCAACCATGGAATTTTATCATCAATGCTATTTTAATTATATTTGGATTCTTCCGATCAAGCAGAACTGTAGAGGCATTTCATTCCAGATAAATCTGTTTCAACTCTAGACTTAATTGAAAAAGATGAGGAAGATAAGTTCCAATTAGAGCTTAAGGACAAAATTAAACAAACTCATGATACTTACAGATTTGTTTTCAAGCTGCCTAGTGAGGAGCACGTGCTTGGCCTGAATGTTAGTGGCCATATCTGCTTCCATAATACTGATAATGATGGAAAAGCTATCACTAGGAAATACACACCAGTTAGCCAAGTCAATGAAAAAGGCCAGGTTTCATTCGTTATTAAGATCTACAGATCCAATGATGAATTTCCTAATGGTAAATTATTTAATAAAAATAATTTATAGCATTTCTTTATTCTATTAGAGATGTTTATAGCTTTTTAAAAGTATTAGGCAAGTTAACATATGAATATATTTTAAATGGAGGAAAGATGTCTCAGCAACTTGAAAAATTGTAAGTAGGGGATAAGCTGTTCATGGAAGGTCCATTTGGAACTCTGAACTACCTGGGTTTTGGAACATTTGCTCTAAGAAAGTAGCAGATTAGAAAAACTAAAGTTGGACTGGTTGCGGCAGGTACAGGAATCACTCCTATCTTTTAAGTGGTTTAATCAAGCTCTATTGCTTAAGACGGACTAAACATCACTATGATTTATACAAACAAAACCAAAGATGATATTTTACTCAAGGACGAGCTCGACAGGTATGCTGCCACAAATTCAGACAACTTCACTCTGTTTTACACTCTCACCAGACACAAATATTTATCTATTTCATTTTACAACGACGAAAATCATGCAAAAAATACTATTTAAATGCTTATTATAATCATGGCGAATGGAATGGACTTAAGGGAAGAATAAGTTCAGACATGATTAAGAATTCAAATATAATTTACATTTTTAATATGTGAGGCTAAATAAATTAATAATTATCAAATAAAGTATTTTTATAAACTTATATCAACTAACTAACCATTTATTTATTCTTCAAATTATTTGAATAGTAAGTAAAAGCATAATATGCTTGAGATAATATAAAATAAAGGATCTTATTTAAATTTTAAATTAATATATACAGTCTAATTATAGAACTAGGATTTTTTATAAGAAGAAATACATATTTTTATAATCTCTGATTAATAGAATGATTAAATATTAATTAGTATTTAAATTGAATTGCAATTTCCCTGAGCCATCAGAAGAAACTTTGATTGCATTTTGTGGGCCGATGGAGTTTAAAAAGACAATGGAACAAGCCCTTCTCTCCCTAGGATATACTAAAGATATGTTCCACCCTTTTTGAATTAAATTAAGTTAATGCTAAAACTTTAATATACCAAATCAAAGGATCAAAGTCATAATTTAAAATTAAATATATATTAAAATTTAATTAAAAAAAATATTTTAAAATAAATTTAATTTTAATTTTATAAAATGACAATCTAATAAATTTCAAAATAACAATTATAGAGATTTATACTAAATTGAAATAGAAAAATGTGAGAATAATCTCAATCTATGGAAAATTGCAATAATGTAATATCCAAATAAAATTCTGAATAAATTCGCTAATGGTTTTGTGATATAGTGTAAAAGATATACACAAACTATAAGAACAAAGTAAGAAAATTAAAAAACGAAAAGTTTAATAATAAAAAGTAAATAATAGACATTCAATTGTCTTAATTAATCGTGTATTAATTAAAAAGAAGACACATCGAGATATAAATATTTTTAAAATATAAAAATTTAACAACGATAAAAAAAGAAAGAAAAACATTCAGTATCATTTATATCCTAATAAATTAAAATTTATCATATTAAAGGATCTTAAAAATAAAAATAGAAAAGAAGATAGAAAATTTAACAAAAAAATAAATAATTAGAGATATAAAAATTATGTAAAATATATTCTTATATTTTATACATAATTTAAAAAATGTTGTTGTTGTTGTTGTTGTTAGTTGTTGTGTTGATATTTGTTGTTTGTTGTGTGTTGTTGTTTTGTTTGTTGTTTGTTGTTGTTGTGTGTTGTTGTTGTTGTTGGTTGTTGTTGTTTTGTTGCTTGTTGTTGTTGTGTGAGTTGTTGTTGTTGTTGTTGTTGTTTTTGTTTTTTGTTGTTTTGTTGTTGTTTGTTGTTGTTATTGTGTTGTTGTTTGTTGTTGTTGTATGTTGTGTTGTTGTTGTTGTTGTTGTTGTTGTTGTGTTGTTGCTTTGTTGTTGTTGTTGTTGTTGTGTTGTTGTTGTGTTGTTGTTGTTGTTGTTGTTGTTGTTGTTGTTGTTGTTTTGTTGTTGTTTGTTGTTGTTGTTGTTGGGTTTTTGTTGTTTGTTTTGTTGTTGTTGTTGTTGTTGTTGTTGTTGTTTTGTTGTTGTTGTTTTGTTGTTGTGTTGTTGTTGTTGTGTTTTT
>JAJKFJ010022648.1:0-42559 GCA_027382625.1 Tetmemena sp. SeJ-2015 | reverse complement strand
CAAAAAATGGATGGAGTGCTAAGCTATTTACTCTTAAAAAGCTAATTAAATAAATACAAAAAGGAATCTACTTTGCTAAAAAAAATAATTGAAAATTTTATTAATTTTTAGTGAGCAGCTTCTTCACAGTGTTCCCCTATTTCAATTGATGAGAGCAGGCTTTGATTTTGAGATTACTCTCTGAGATTAGATTTCGTGTCTGCTGGTCTAGCGGTTTTAAAATCAATTTAATAGTTGCCTAATCTGTAACATTCGCTTCACTTTCTTGAGAAAATTTATTGTGTCAATTTAATTTATATCAACTGTAATTCAGCATAAACCTGCCAGCAATAAAGTTATACAATAAAATACTCATTGCATTTAATTATTTAAATTTTTTTTGTTGTAAATTTTTCTTAATCTCTTAAAGCTTTTTTTTCTCATAATTTTATAATAAGCAAAATTAAAGAAGTAAGAAAGGTTGAGGAAAATTTGTATCAATAAAATGCAGCTTTATTTATTGAAAGAACAATTATAATATGTTAAGCCCCGATTTTGCAAAAAATTTTGCGTTAGCTTCTGTAGAGCCTGAACGAACGAGGATGAATCTCTTTTCATCTGTTCTAAAACGTGATACTTTAAGTTCTCCTTGTCGGCCGAGTGCTGCTTTGTTTAATTTCAAATAAAAGGTAATTTTACTGATTTATTAAATCCCACAATTATAGGGAACGTTCTTGACCAAAATATGCTAAATTTAGATGTTTTTGAAACTACTTCTCTAAAGTTCAATAAAAAGACTAAAAACAGTGCCTACTTACTGGAAAAGCTGGCTTCTAGCCAGTAGTGAAAATTGAGGCTGAACGGATAATACCATTTATTTAATTATGCTACATAAAATACTAAAATACTTAAATTATCTATTATAATATCTATTATCATTTAAAATTTGTGGAATTACAGGTTAAATAATTTTTAGGAAATAATTGAATAAATAAAATGCAGATTTATTAGTGAAGGAGTAATAATTTATTATACAAATATATTAAGATTTCTTAATTACTCCAACATAATTGATAACCATTATGGAACTCATAACATCTTTATAACCTATCTTTCCTAAGAGGTAGAATTAGATTACCAATTAAATTTTATAGAGACCTTTAAGAGATGAGTATTAATCATTTCAAATTAATAAATGGTTCACAAAATTTAAATTAATATAAAGGTTTTATATAATTTCTAACGATCTATAAATATATTTTAATTATTTTTAATTAAAAACTATTTTGCAATAGCAATATAGAAAAAATGTTTACTGATAGTTTCAATCACTTCTCCAAGCGCTTGGATTAAAAATTATAAACTAATTACCTTAAATACAAATAATAAAAATAGGTATTATAGGATGAATATGAATGCATGATCGTTGACTGCTTTTACTTAGAAATATCTTTTGATTCATTCCTCGTTAAGTGATTCATATTATATTACGCTTTAAATAGAGAGTTAATTTAATTGTCTACCTTAAAAACTACATCAACTATAGCTGAGAATTTAATATAAAAAAGAGATTTAAATTAGATATTAAATTAAAATGGCTTTCATTAGTGACAGTTGAAGTGAGTCCAATTTTAATAATTATTAGACCATTCGATTCAGCATAAATTTTTAAGAATATTTTATCCTTGTAACTTTTGTGTAGGAGCGCTCAGTTCAGAGATATAAGCGACACAAGTTCAGATGAGTTAGAATATCAAGATGATGAAGAGTGCGTGAATCATATCTCATTGCTGAGAGGTGCTCCGAAGATGATTAAAGAAGAAACTCATATTAATTTTTGATTCTCTATCGAACAAGCTACAGATGAGCGGGTGCATCAGCGATTTCAACTGTCGCCATTTTGCAACTCTCTATTTATTATTTTACCCAATGACCGATTTTAATTAAAATTCCTACACTATATTACATCCACTTCTCCATCTACAGCATCAAGTTTAACTAAAAAACTTGAAGGTGACAGCCAAGGAGGGAAATGCCAGCTTAAGAAAGGTATCCATCCCAATCAACAAAGATGATCTTCGCAGGCAAGCTCAAAGAGCTACAAAAATATGAATGGAATTGCGTACTTTTGAGCATCATCAAGAACAAGATCTTCAACAAAAACAAGCATAACGTCTACTCTTACCCTAAAGTATTTTGAACGAATTCACTAAAACTGAAACTCAGACTGAGGAGGTGGTCATGATGAGCTTGACATCGAATTGCTAGGAGCTGCCTCCCTCATTAAATTTAAATTCATAATGCTTTTAAACAATCTCTAATTTAATATATAGCACTTTGCTCTAGAATACAATCTTAATTTAGTTCTGCTTACCCACGATCAACTAATCATATTCATCCCATAATTAAATTCAATTTTAATAGAGTTTCGCCTATAATGAGTATCGATAATTTGTGAAAATTTTAAGCAATTGGTCGTAGTTTAAAGTCAGTTTAAATGGCTCATCTTACTACGATTTTCATTTTTCATAGCCAATCAAATATATATTGCGTGATATCCTTTAATTATCTTCATAATGTCAATCAAATGCGAGATAGGAGCACTATTCATCTTCGAATCTTATTATGCTCTCAGCTTATAGATTGTTTTTCATATTTAAAATTAATACCTACCATCTCTGATGAGCAATGGCTTGCTTTAATTGCCCTTACTTGCTTATTTAATCAATCCAAATATGTTAACCTTATAAAATAAAATATTTATTTTTGAATTAAATTATTTGAATATATACTTTGGTTGAGGGAAGATAATTTGAGTATGCTAAGGGGATATCCATAGCTTATACAATTATTGGATTGATATTGTTGTTTGGCGCAATACTAATTGGTCCACTCATATTTAGCTACCTAAAAAATAATGTTAAAAATTATTAATTTGATTAAGCTTTATCTTTAAATTTTTGGAAGATTCCAATACAAAAATAATTTTAAATAAATTTATATAAACAGCCATTAATTATTTTTTTCGCTTATCCAATTTGCCTTCATCTTCTAGTAAGGATATTTAAGATATTTATCAAATAAATCTATAAATTATTTTCATTAATTTTAACAAAAATATAGAATTCTTTACTCGGAAATAAAATTAATTTTCAAGTGAGGTTTTAATACGATTTTCAAATTATTGAAGGTTTTTAAAGAAGTAAATAAAAAATAGAGAAAATTTTTGTCTCCCTACCCTTTAAATAAGTATTAGCTCCTTTGATTATGACAAATACCTCAACCCATAAGACTGTGTGGAGGATTGTGGTAATATATGGATGATCAGCCAATGGGTATAAACACTTACTCAATTTATATTTTTTTGAAATTTTCTCAAGTAAACTTGCATTTACTTTGCAATTTAATTTTAAAAATTAGACATTATTATTTTGAATATACTTTTTAATTAATTTATCTTTAAAGCACATATATTATTTTTAAAGCATCAAAATTATATGGCGAAAATCTGGAAAATTAAATTTATAATTCTTATTTCAAATTAAAGCACATTTTCTTCAATTAAAGCACTCAATTTTACTTACCTCTTGATTACAAAAATAGAACACTTTCTAGAAAGTTAATGACAGAAAAATATCCACACATTTCTCAAATCTGACTATGGCACAAAATGGAAATTCTAAAATTTAACTTTCCTTTATAATGCTTGAAAAATATTATCAATTTTGAAAGCGATAAAAATGAATTTCAGTGAAATGGAATGGCTTTTGTAAAACAAGAAAGTTCATTATACTAGAGAATTTAATAGTTCAGAGTCAGTAGAAAGAATAATACAACTGCTATGGATTTAATACACTCTTATATTTCTAGTACAAGTTTACTTAGTGGCAAATACATAATAAAGAACTTCCATCTTATGCAATTTATATATATATATATTCAGTCTCCATCATTGTTAATAATATTTACCTTTATCAAATAACTAAACAAAAGTGGAAATGTACCTTCACTTTGGGTTAGCTGGTATGAGAAAACTACACTTATCAATTTGTCCACTACTCTCCTTTTTCCTATATGTAGCTCCTCAAATCTTGCTCATCTTACCTTCACTAAACTAAAAGTCAATATTTGAAGAAAATAATATCTATGAATAGTGCAAATGAGACTTTAGAAATTGTAAGTAAGCAGATTTAAAATTACACTTACTTAGATATGGATCTTTGGAGAGGCCGCTTGTTCACTTCTTGCCCATTTTGAATTCTTAAGTTAATTAAATAGTAATTTCAATCAATAAGTATGGAAATAAACAAGCTGTTGTATTATTCTTTCCACTGACTCTAAACTATTAAATTTTTAGTATAATCTATTTTTTACAACAAAAAGAAAAGACAGTGTTGAAAAACTAAAACTAAGTCTAAAGAAAATGGAAATTAAAGTTTTCAAATATAAAAGAGGATAAAAATACAATCCATCTCTTTTATTATTATAATTATAAAAGATCCCAATTCCTTTATATTAATTTAATAATTTGAACTGATTAAAATGACATTTCTTTTTACAAGAACAATTTATTCAAATTTTTAATTTTCGGAAAAATATAATATAATTTTTTCACGTTTTGTAATTATAAATCTTTTTTATTTTGCAAATTTGTTTATTTGTGAACAGTATTATTGGCTTTATTATTTTCGTTGACTTGTCTTAGATAGAAATTGGTGGAAGATCTTTTCTGAATAGTAAAATTATATAAGAATTATATAATAATGAGAAATCCATGTTTCTATTTTAATTTTAAGCCCTAAGATAAAATTTAAAATTAAAAATTGGCAATGAGAACATCAAGCGCCTTAAATTTAATCCTTAATTGAAAATCAGAAATCATGGACAGAAAAAATTCTGACATGAAATGCTATTTTCTAAGACTTTGGATAATATTAAACTTGCATGATTGATATATTACCTAATATTTTTGAACATTAAGCCTGAATATCCATGCAAATTCTTAGAAATGCATCATTTTTAAATGTTTAATATAAAAATACTATACTTTTTCTTAATAAATAGTCCTGCAAAAATATTTTGTATGAACTCTGAATTTAAAATTTTTTCATCATTTACAAATCGCAATAATTGAGCAGTGAAATTATTACATTAGCAATCAATTATTGGATTAAAAATTAATTATTTTAAAACCTTATTATAATTCAAGAATATCATAAAAGATTATTAGACAAAATGTCAAAACTGCTTTAAAAGGGAAATTACATTTAAGGTGTTTGACCTCCAATTGACTTACAAAGAATAAAATTGAAGGACTAGATCTTCAAATTTTCCATATATACTTAAAGATTATAGAAAAATGGATTTTAACTAATTCAGTAATTCTTAGAAATTATACAGAAAAGCCCCATCCAAAATGGAGAAGACATATTCATGACTGCTTTTATATTGAATGTCACATCAGTTGTAGTTAGATATTTTTAATTTATAAATTTACAAAATCATAATATTGAAAATTTAATTTTAATATTATTATAATTTATAATTTTGTGAAGTTTCAGCTTTCCTTCCTCACAGAAAATGCCTCAGTATATAATACTTAACTCTTAAGAACTAAATTTTAATAAAGGAAGAATTAGGTTTAGTAAAGATATTTCTCTCGCATAGTTTAGGAGTTACTGTCACTTTTATTTTTTCTAGAACATAAAAAATAAACAAATGGATAACCTAACAAAAAAATGATGGCCAGAAGAGATCAATACAGGATGAAAATAAAGATCGACCCGAGAAACACGCTAGAAATTTGAGTATACTCACTCATTTTGCAAACTTAACTTATTTTCCTTTAAAATAAGTTCAGGAAGCCTTTAGTTTTTTTCCTGCTTTATATATTCCACTCCTAGTTTTAAGTTTAGGTTGGTTTGATCTAGGGTTCTTAATATAATAATTTATTAATTTAATTATCTTTCTACAAAATTTAAGGCACCAATTAATCTATTATAATTCAAAATCCTTACTAAGTAGATTTTTCTCATTTTTAATTAAATTTTGATTACTTTTTAAAGTTAATGTGGGCACTACAATTCTACCTTATGTGTATCAGCTATAATACGGTCACTAAATAATGGATTACACATTTGGACTAGACTTTCTTACTGCGGGTATGGGTATAAAACATAGTTCAGAACAATTTAATTCAAATCAATTATTGGTCAAAATATTAAACCTTAAACAATTTAGTGTCAGTTAAATTATCAAACATATCCCTCAATCTGTTTTTATCGATACCTATAAAAGATATTACGAGACTTTAATATCTCCATATTTTATTTAATAATCTTTATAAGCATCTTAGCTATGGATATTCCTATATTAGATAGAATTTTTGAAAATATAAATAAACATTTAGTTGTTTATATGACATTTTTCTGAGGGCTTCCAATTTTTAGAATTTAATCTTCTATAAAATTGTAAATAGTTAATAATTTAGACACTAGTCAACTCAGCCACTTTAGTTCATTTCAATTTATAATGATATATTTAAATTAATTCTCAACAATAATTATATTTAAAAATATTGCACAGACTATTGCCTTTGCCTTTTAAGTTTGAAAATAAAGACTGCAATACATCGAACATAATATTTAATTAAGAGAAAACACCAAAAAGATAATCATACCACAAGAGCTTCTTTAATTTGGTGGAATCAATTTTATTTCTATAATTACCTTAGCAAATATTATCTCTAATTCAGCAATATTAAATTTTAATCTTTAGTAAATCAAAACAGAGGCTTCAGTTTAAATAAAATATAAATTTCTTTTCAAAATTACTTTGATAGTGTAAATATATAAACTTATTTTATTTATATTGCTAATTTATATTTGTAATCCTTCATTAGATATCTTCATTCTATTGCCTTTAATCTCTAATCATTTAAAGAGTTTAAATAAAATTCATGCTTCTTATTATACTAAATTTTATTTATTTAGCTTACATAATTAAATAGAAAGTAAAAATAATTGCCAGTGGATAAAGCATTTTTGAAGGAAAAAATAGAAACTATAAAATACAGATTTATTAGTGAAGGAGCATTAATTTATTATAAAAATATATTAACATTTCTTAATTACGCCAAGATAATTGATAACCATTATGGAACTCATAGCACCTTTATAATCTATCTTTGCTCAGAGGTAGAATTAACTTGCCAATTAAATTTTATAGTGACCTTTATGATATGAGTATTCACCATTTTAAATTAATTAATGGGCTTAAAAGCATTAATTTAAAAAGATCAAAAAAAGATTAAATTATATTTTAAGTCCATCTCTAAATAATTTTTTATTATTTTAAATACATACATTTTTGCTATAGCATTCTAGAAACAATGCTTACAGATACTTTTCCTCACTTTTCTAAGCGCTTGGATAAAAATAGTATCAACCTAATTAGCATATATACAAATAAAAGAATTAGATATTTCTTAAATTTTATTGCACTAATTATAGGAATTTAGGAAAGAATTCCTAGATTATATCAAAGTTTTAGCATTAATTTAATATTTGACGAATCTAATCTCTTTTTATAGCACTAACACATTAAATGAATGTTTCGATACATTGCTTTAAGTAGTTTTGAGCCGCCTTATGATTGATTAATATTTTACAGACGCTGACTAATATTCTCCATCTACTCTACATTTAAAATTCTAAAAACTGTTGGGAAATACACCATATATAAAATTCATTTGCATTTAGATTGAGTTTTAAATGATTGAAGGAAATTTAAGATCCCTTACTTTTCATCTAAATAATTCATGCCTTTAGGGGACAGGCTCACACACAAAATTACACCACGTTATTTCGAAATCTTATTTATTTTCTCTTTAGAGTACCTTAAAGGTTTTACGAGTACTGAAAGCTTCCCAAAAATTCAAATTTCTAAGAATTGACTTAAGACTCATTAAATTATTTTAATTTAGTTGTCCATTAAATTCTTAGTCATAATTTAGTTTAAAAATAATGAATATGAAGCATATTTTATTGGTGGTTGAGTCAAGGAGATTTCTATATGCAATAATCTTTTCAGGAATTTATGCACCCTTAGGAATAGTTGCAACTCTTATTTTAATACCCTTCCTTTCCGTTCCATCATCCCCCTCATCTTTTTTACGTTTTATTTTTAAATTATGGAGAACTCCAAATCTCACAAGATAAGTCTATAAATTTTATATTTAAACTTTTATATGCAATTCATTGTTATTTCTCTCCTAAAAAATGGCAATATTATTTATTTTGTGGATGCTTATATTAACCTCTTGGTATTTTAAGGAAATTTATTAAGTTAATGGACCCCCTTTAATCTTTCTCTCTGGGGATTATTTGGAAAGATACTTTCGATCCACAAAACTGTGTAGAAGATTGCTCTAATATATGGAAGTAAAGCCACTGGGTCTTCACAATTACTCAATTAATTTATACTTTTAGACACAGCTACTCAAATAAACTTTTACAAATAAAGAAATTTAAATATAGGAAATTATTATCCACAATTTTAAATGAAAAATAGAAAAATATTTTACCAAAGTAATCATTTAAATAATAAAAATTCCCAGAATTATTCTCTAGAAGGAGAATCAGGGCATATTCTTACTTTAAATTTATAAGATATTTTTATTAAAATAAAATTTTCAATAAAATCTTAATTTTCATTAGTAAATTATAGTATGATAAAAGAGTAATTACCTTCCCTGAATTCTAATAATGATAGAATAAAAACTTAAATGAGATTAATAATTTCTCAAATTAGATAATGAAAGAAATAATAAATTATTTGAAAAAGAAGAAAATTCAAATTATTTTTCAACTTATTAACTTCCAAAAATTTCATAAATAAATCATTCTATCTTTTTTAGAATAAATGTTTTCAAGGTTTAAATTTTTAATATTGTTTAACACTGAACAGTATAGTTGGTGCGGTTCTTTTCTTATCTTTGATTGATGAAGGAAATCTGGATGCTAAAATATTTCAAATATAAATGATAAATTAAAATTTTAATGCTTCGATTATCCCTATTGGTTACGCTTCTCTAATAACTATTGGCTCAATCATAGTTAAATATTTTAATTAAAACTGCTATTAAAATTAAAAATTAAAAAATAAAAAAAATATGTTATATAAATTGGAGAGAATGTATTTAAATCATGCTTTGGTAAAAAATAAAGAGCAGCAACAATAGTTGCAGTTATATTATATACTTAGTGTTTTTTTTTATATTTTCTGTAATAAATTAGAAGTGAAGAGTAAAGTCTTAAAGCTCCTCCTCTTTGTCATAACATTTATTGGACGACTGATTGAATCTTTTGTGACTTAAAGCCAAATTATATTTAAAGAGGGAAATCTCTTAAATATTTTATATACCTTTCTAATTGCATATAATTTTTTTTATTTTGACACTTATCTTGGAACAAAATTAATATATGAGGAATAATAGTAGAAATTTTAATTAAATCGGTGTTGTTAAAATAATAAATGGAGAGTTGCAACTTTGTGGCAGTTGAAATAATTGATTCACCTCCTGATCTGTAGCTTGTTCGATAGCTTATCAAATTTAATATGAGTTCATCTTTAATAATTTTCGTATCACCTCTCAGAAGTGAGATATGACTCATGCACTCATCATATTCTCCTTTTTTTATTATTAAAACTTGTGTTGCTTATAACTCTGTAGTGAGCGTCCCACACAAAAGTTGCAAGGATAAAAAGCTTATTAGAATTTTATGCTGAATCGAATGGTCTAATAATTATTTAAAATGGACACACTTCAACTGTCACTGATTTATTCCATTTTTATTTAATATAATTCTCTTTTTAATTAAATTCTCATCTATAATAAAATCGATAAGTAGAATCAAGAATATGTGTCAGTTTAAGAATTGATTGTAATTCTAATTAAAGTCTAATAACTGAAGTATTTTATTTTAGACTCTGTTTATTGCTATTTCGAAATATTAATTAGTAAATACCTTAAAGATAAATTTACAAATAAGGTAAGAGGCAATAGAGACTGCATTTGGAAAAATAGTTTAATATATCTCTTTTTTTTAAAGCAAATTATTTTATTTAAAAGTTAATGCATTCTTAACAGCTATTCCTTACCTTCAATAGTCAAAAAATGACCGCTCAATTTCAGATTATACATACGGACTTGACTTTCTCACCGCAGGTTTAGGAATTAAAACAATTAAATTAAATTGCTCAGACTATTGCATATGTACTTCAAGTTTGAAAGTTAAAGATGCGACATTTCGAAAATTACGCATCTAATTAATACCACAACTAAAACATTCCACTCTAAAATTTTCATTAATTTGGTGAAATCAATATTATTTTTATACTATCTAAAAAACGAATTCAAAGTCCCATTTAATTGTTTAGATATTATAAGAGAGTAAAAGTGCTTTAAAGCTACTTGATTCTCTCTTTCTAATCTCTGATATTTCAGTCTTTCTAATTATAGTCAATCTTCAGTTTTAGTGCTTCGTATTGCTGTTTAATTTGGCTAATTAAAATATATTCTTGGGTCGCAGATCTTTCTTTTTACACTTGAGTTCCAAAATCTTAACATAGAATACTTTTCTGCTCCTCATCTGATAAATCTTCTACTTGAATAGTGGTGAGCTAGCCCACTTATCCTATGAGTGGAGAATAATTATTCACAAGCAGCAGATAAATCTTGGTAGGTAGTGTTGTTCTCGTAAGGCATAGGGTTCATCATAACTCACACACGCCTCAACGAAAAATTTATATTTAACTTAACATCAATTTCTAACAAAAATCTTTTAGAGAGAGAGAGAGAGTTAAAATATTCACATATCATTCCTTGACTAATATCTTAATACAAACGTGGGTTCTTAATTTTAATTTCCCAATCTAATAAAAAAACTTTAAATTAATTTGCTCAATTAATCTAAATTAATAATATTCTCCAATCAAAAAGTGTCTTTCAATTTTATATTTCTTTAAATCAAATTTAAATTTATTTGATAGAAAAGAAATTGAAAAAATTGAATAAATAAAATGAAGATTTATTAGTGAAGGAGCAATTATTTATTATAAATATATATTAAGATTTCTTAATTCCCCAAACATAATAAATAACTTATGGAACTCATAACGCATTCTATTTTTGCTCCAAGGTAACTATATCTTACCAATTAATTTTATAGAGACTTTTCATCGGTGAGTATTCTTCAATTCAAATAATTATTTATTCAAAAACATTTAGTAAATTGTTAAATTATTCTAAATGATCTTTTATTATATTTCAATTTTATCTATTATCGATTTTAATTTATTTTAATGTTATGAATATTTTTGCAATAAAAGCCTAGAAGCAATACTTAATACAGAAACTATTAGTCACTTTTCAAAACACTTGGATGAATTTATTAAGATTTAATTACCATTTCTACAAATTATAAAATTTATCATCTATTTAACTCTAATAATTAATTAAAAATAGTGAAGAAATTTCTCCCCAAAAAAATATATAATAAATATCTATGAAATATTTCAAATCTATTTGAATCATTGAAGATTATGACAGCATTAATACTCAAGGTGCCAGATGATTGATTGAAAAGGCTTTTTTTATTATTATAAATTCTTTTTTGAATCAACTATTTTTAAGTAATTGTCTTTCCTGCTTCATATTTCATAGTGCTAATTTCGCATCTCTCAACATAAATTTTTGCTTCTCAATTTACTGTTTGGATTCCATTTAATATTCTAATGATGAGTATTTATTTTTTAATATATATTATTTTGTGGTTGGGAGAAAATTTGATTTTTCTAAGGGCATATCTTTAGTTTATGTCATTCTAACATTGGTAACTGTGCTAGGTTTAATATTAGCTTCTCCCTTCATCTCAAGTTTCCTTTAAATTCAATATTTAAACCAATTAATGGTTTTTTTTTTAATTTTATAATTTAAAAAATCCCCATTACAATAAAAATATACTAGTAAAGAGATAGAATATAATTTATTATTTCTCACACTTTTTAGACTTAAAGATTTATATTAGTTAAGATTACAAAAACAGTATACAAATATATATGATGGCTTTAAATAAATCAATAATTTTTTCTCAATAGTATAACTAAATAAATATCCCTTCCAAAACTTAAATTCAATATTTTATAAAATGATGTGCTTTTTAAATCAGATTTCAAATTATCAAGCTTTTTTTTAAAAAAAGAATTCTTTTTTTTAAAAAGGGAAACTATTTTATCCCCATTTATAAATAAGTATTAGTATCCTTGCTGCTTTTTTGGATTATGACAAATACTACAAACCATAAAATTGTGTTGAAGATTGTGAAAAAGCTTGGATGATGAACTAATTGATATACTCGATAGCTCAATTTATTATTTTTAAAATCTTATTTGCTCAAGTAAACTTTCATTTATATATTATTTTTAAATTTAAAATTATTTTCAATAAACTTTTACTTTAAATTATATTAAAATCTACGATGTATTAAATGATAATACTAAATTGATATTCAGGAAGATAAATATAGAATCCAGTTCTCATAATTAGATTATAAAAGCATTAAAGCTCGACATACTATTTGATTAATTTGTAATTTAACCTGATCACAATGAAAGACAACCTTTAATTTTTACAAGCATCTTTTTAAATAATTTTAATTCTTTTAAATTTATAGATGTTTTTACTTGTGAACAACTTTAGCGCCTTAAGTATTTTAAATGAAACGAGTGCAATAGAAAACGGTACCAAAACATTCTTAATATTAAAAATAATTAATATAAAAAATTAAAGCCTAAAAATTCCAATTCACCTATTCTGCCTTATAGGTTGGCTTTATAATTTTCGTTAGATATTTTTAATCATTTTTATTATAAAGATTTAAAATATTAGTATTTCTAATTATAGCTGAGAATTTGATAAAAATTGATGTGAAAGTGACTCAGTCGAATGGTATCTCGTGTGTATAAATTGTAAATGTTCTTAAAATTTCACTTATTTATTTTAGACTCAATTTATAAGTTAATTTCATTATCCAATAAATTCTCTTCAATAGAGGCTTTAAGGGAGTATGCATTTTCTCAACCAGGCAATTAATTTCGAAGAAAAAAAGTCAGTGCGCTTACTAAACTATCTTTACATAAATCGATAGAGAAGATTGCTTAATTATTAGACAGATAAAAATTTAAAATCTTTTTGGTATCCTTTAATTTTTAATCAAAAAGCTAATGAAGGTCAATAGTTAATGTATTATCAATATATTTAATTACTGAGCTTTTAGAATGCGATCATCCAATAACTGGAATTAATACATTAAAATATCATTTAAAAATTATTTATAAAAAATGTTACTAGAAAAAATTATCATTAAACTGTTCAATAATGAGATTTAAATTATTTAGTTAGAACCTAATCTCAATAATCTAAATTAAGTTTCTTAAATTAAATTCTATACAAATTAGATTTCTATTTTTAATACTTATTTAAGTTAGTGGGTTCTTGACATTTCAACCTTACATTTAGCAGTCAAGAAACGGCCACTAAATTGTGAATTACACACATGGACTAGACTTTCTTACCGCTGGCTTGGGTATAAAAAATAAATTATTTAAATGATATAACATAGACTCTTGCATTTCTCAATCAAGATTGATTTTAAAATTGCCATAGTTCAAACTTATAATATCTAATTAAGATAAAACACCAAAAATTAAAGCATACACTGTTTTCTCTTTAATTTGGTGGAATCAATTTTATTTCTATAATAATTTTTTCAAAAATTATCTATAATTTCTCAATAACTTATTCTCTATTCTAAGTCATGTGTAAAATATCCACGATGATTACCATTCTGACAATGAGAGGAGTCAATAAGATATATATATTTGTTTATTAAAGCTAGAGAAGAAAGTACTTTGATAAATTAAGCAATCTTTATAAATGTTTAATAATTATTGTATTTATAATCCTCCATGACGATGGGCTTTCGCGGTGACGTGGTACAACTGATAAAGGAGTTACGCCTGTGAATTACTTTAAATCGATTAAGTATTATATGCCCGTTAGAGGTTCTTAATTCCTAATAAATTAGATAATCCTCCAACATGCTTGGTGATTCTGTGAAATAAAAGTGAGGCCTTCTGTTTTACGATATACATATTTATAAGCAAAGGCAAATGATTTAAACCAGTATATATGCAACTTGTTACTAAAAGTAAAATATCATCTTAAAATAAAATTAGTGATTCCAATTGACTTAAATTTATTATTTATTTTTTGTACTTGAAAATTTAAAGCACCTAATTTATATATGTATAATAGATTACACTGATAGCTTCTAATCACTGCTATCAAATAATTAAAATAATAAACTTCTATTTAATGAAAGAAAATTAATTCTTCTTTGGTTAATTCATTGATCTTAAGGGTTTATTTATCCAATTATAAATAAATTGAAGTTAAATTTTTAAATAGTATAATAAGTAATTAAATGATGAAATATTTCCACGATTTATTACCTTCTGGATAAAGGATAATAAGTTTTGAAAGCCTCAAAGTCTAAAGGCATTTAAACATTATTAAATATATTATAAATCTTAATATCTCACAACAGCGTCTTCATTTCTAATCTTTACAACCCGTCATGAACCATCTTTAAACAATTTAACCACTCCTTCAATCTCTAAAGTAACGCTATCTTGTTATTTTACAGTTACATAGGGATTTAACATCTTCCGATATTTATTAAAACAAATTAAAATATAGTCATATCTTTTTAAAGATTATTATTTTAGTTTAAATTGATAAAGTAAGAAAATGAACTTAAAATTTATCTCTCAGAAAATAATAAATCTTTTAAGCCCTACCTATTTGTGATACTTTTGCAATTTACTTAAAATTATAAATTATTTAAAGTTTTTTTAAGGATATCATTTTTGTTAAACTTATTTTAAATTTAACTTCTTAGAAATAATTTAAATTAGCATCACTATCAATATTTACCAAGTTAAAACCTAGTTTTAAAGGAAAATTATTTTATTAAAATCAATATTCTTGATGTTTAATTATTTGATAGTGTTTCCTTGTTCTCGACATATTTGGAATAAAAGTTAAAAATGCTTGCTGATAAATCAAAAATATATTCTTTAAATTATTGATACAGAAAGTAAGAAATTAAAAAGACTGAAAAAAATCACAAAAGTCAAAGAATCTTATAATTTAAAAAATAACGATATTTAGAGGAATAGGAATTTTTTAAGCTTAAACTTTGAAGAAATTTAAATCTTTTGAGAAAACAAATATAAAATCTATGGTTATCTTAATTTTATTAAATAATTAGGCAATAGATATTTAATTTATTTTGGAAGTTGGAGATACCGTTATGGAATTCGTTGAGACAATTTCAACCATTTAACTCGTTTTTGCAACATTCCAATTACTATTGTTTTTTGGCCTATTTTATTTAGTTTTCGGTTTGTTCGAGCCCTACCAAACTCAAGACGAGTGCAGTGATAGCTGCCCAGTTACGCTAATTTTCCGTCACTGGGCTTTTACCATGGTGCTAATTTATTTATTAAAATTTAGGGGGCCCTTTCCTCGACAGTAAAATTTTATAATGAATAAAGGGAAGAAAAAAATATGTTTATAGAATAATTTTCACTCCTAAATCTGATTCTACCTGGAATAGAGATCCGATTGAACATCTAAGGCTCCAAATTTTAATCCTAATTCAGTCAGTAGCAGGTCAGCTGCACCTAATAAAATTTATATTTTTCAATAACTTTTCGCTTTTGTAAAATAAACTTATTATGTAATTTTGAAACAGTGCAGCATTTTATGAATACATATCATGATTCAGCTTTAAGCCCAAAGAAGAAAACTAAAATTCACTTATTTTAATTAGAAAAAATTTTTTTTATATAAAAAGGATTTATTTAAAATTACATGATAATTTTATTTTACAAAAGCGAAAAGTTATTGAAAAATATAAATTTTATTAGGTGCAGCTGACCTGTTACTGACTGGATTAGGGAAAGGCCCCCCCTAAATTTTAAATTATGCAAATAAACTTCACCTTCAAAAAATATTAACGCCTATTTTAAAATATTAAATTATAATGTAAGTAGTGAGATATTGTGGATAAATAAATATGCAAAAAATTATTTATAAAATATTTTATCTCAATTAAATGGATTAAACTTATGATATTTATCCACAAGCCAAATTTTATAATCTTAATAGATATGAGTGAAATTTATAAGCAATTAATTGATTTTTATTTGCAAGGAATATTTAATAGTATAATTAAAGGCTTACATTAAATTTAAAAGTTTACTTCTAAACGCACCAGTTTCTTTAGCAATTCTTAATCACTCAGGCAAACTGTCTTTAGGAGAAGATTACTTAAGTGGAAGCGACGCAATATGATAATAATAAGCATCTTAATTTTAAGCAAAGTTCATTAGCATCATAATGGCATTTTACTCAACAGTAGTTAATCTATAAAAAATGTCATAAATTTAAAGAATGTTTATATTTCAAATATGTTAACATTATTAAAATTAAAAGTTAGTGTGGACAGCATCCCCTGGTTTAAAAGCAAAGGGGTTATTATTTAATTTTTTTTGATTCATTTAAAACCCCTTTTTCCATTGCAATTTAAAAATAATTTATTTTTGCTCAATCAGTGACATTTGCTTTTATTGTCTGAAAATGAGAGTGAACAAAACAGTTTGAAAATGCTTTTTACATCATTAAATTAAAAAATACATACGGACTTATTATTTTTCCCATTTTGGGTTTAAAAAAATTTTAATTTTAAAAATTGCAAAATTTTAAAAATTTAAAATTTTTTAAAATTTTTAAAGATAATCAGCATTTTGATATTTTCAAATGTTATTAGCTCCAAAAACTAAAGCATTCCTCTATTTTTTTCTTTAATTTTTTGAAATTTTTAATTTTTATATTTATTTCAAAATTTTTTTTAAATTTTTAATTTTCATAAAACAAAAAATTTTTGAGTTAACAAATTAAAAATTTGGGAACCCCTTGAAGTAAAAATTAAATTGGTTTTTGGGGTTAAAAATTTTCAAGCATTCTTACTTGATAGTGATCGGTATTTACTAAAAATATATTAAAACCTTTACCCCTTAAGGGAAATTTTCAATTGAGGAAACTTTGCCTTTCATGTTTGGAACCTACCACTATTGATTTTAGAGATTGAAAATTTCAAGAAAGATTTACCCCCAAAAAATAATTTCTTTTAAATTTTCAAATTTCTTGTAGGCGGGGGTTTAAATAATTTTTTAAAACCAAAAAAATTCTCATGAATATTAATCTTACCGAGAAGCAAAATGAAATGGGGGAAATACTAAAAATAATTTTTCCCCCCGTCAAAGACCCTCGAAATTCCCTCTAATTTTAAAATAAATGCCCCTCAAAACCTCCCCTCCCCCGTTTTTGGTTAAAGAACAACCCCCCCAAACCCCCAATTTAAATTTGGGAAAATTTAATTGGGGGAAAGGGGAATTTTTTAAATTTTAAAAAAAAAGGGGGAATTCTTTTTTAGGATATCAAAATTAAAAGGAGGGGTAATTAAATTAAGATTATTGGGGGGGGTTTTAAACAAAACCCAAATTTCCAAACAAAAGACCTTTTGAAAGGGGGGGTTTTGATTTTAAAAAATGCTAGTTGTCCCCAAAATTTTTAAATTTTAAAATAAAGGAAAAACCACCCCCCGACCAATTCAATGCTAATATCATAATGAAAACCCCCCTCAGTCTCAGGTTTAAGTTTTTTTGTCCACACTTAAGACATTTGGTAGTTTAGAGATGGTTGACTTTCTTCTGAAATTTGTGGTGGTGAGGGTTCTCCCTACGACTAGCTATTATTCTAAATGTTATTAAAAACATCAAAATTCGAGCTTTTTTTTTGAAAAATTTTAGCTTTCCAGAAAAGTTGATTCCCCTATGATCAGGAAGGATATCTTTCTTGCATTGTAGAATTGCTCCTTAGTTGTCACTTTCATATTTTAAAAGTTTTAAAATTAAAATTTAAATTAAAATTAAACCCTTAAACGCCAAATAAATAATCACTCAACAAAAAATAAAATAAAATGTATTTCTGATGAAAATCAATCATCAAGAATCTAATCATACTCATATAATGAATTGTCAGGAAAAAAGAAAATTTTTTTTTTGTTTAAAAAATTTGAATATTATTTATTTGCCCCTTTTTTAATGAAAATTAAATTTGTTTTTGTAATTTAATCCCTTTTTTCTTTTTTTAAAAAGGCCCTTTCATAAATTTGAAAAGTAAATTTTGATATTTAAAATAAAAAAAAATTTAAAAAGATTAGAAAAAATTAAATTTTAAAATTTTAAAAAATTAATTTGTTTAATTTTTTCAAATCAAGAAAACAAAATTTTAAAAACAATTAATTTATTTTTAAAAAAAGAAAGTTAATTTTCTTGGACCCCAAAGATGTGGTACCAAAATCTGCTTGGAACGATGTTGTGAGATCGCGCGACTTCAACGGTTTTATTTTTTTAATTAATTTTTTGAAAAAATTTTTACTATTTAAGAAAGGGTTGAATGGATTATGATTTGCCACAAAGTCGTGAAAGTCTGGAATGTTTCCAAATCGCTCAATTGCCCAAGATTCACACTACTATCTCTTAATCGAATTACCAAAAGGAAAATTACAGAGATTAAATCCTAAAGTGTGATGAGAGAGATGGAAGATTACTGTTCTTCCTAATTTAGCTGGAGCTTTTTCTGAGGAAGTCTAGTTAGACGTTGACCAATAATCATGTACATAAAATAAGAGGAAATAATAAAGAAGTGAAATCTCAAAATCTGAACAGGATGAAACTTCCTAATTTTTTCAGCTTCTAAATTTAGCCAAGCTGAAGAGGATCTTCGGGCTTAACTTTTTCAGTAGAAGGAAAAGATTTAGAGTGAAAGCAAACCAGAAACTCATCATGCTAAAGTCCACATTTCATCAAGGATGTTTCATTAAAATGCTGTTTGGAGTGCAATGGCAAGGCTTTAATAGTGATGTCTTGGAGCTGAAACGAGAACAAAGTTAGGCCATTAAGAAATTAAAGAATATATGTTTTATTTATTCCCTAATGAATTATTTATCTATCTTCTTAAATTTTTATTTATCTTCTCCTTATTTCATAATTTTTAGCCTGAATGTTTAAATTTTAAAAATTTAGGAGTCATAATATATTTTAGTTTTTAAAATTTGTATTTAAATTTTAAAGGAGCCAAAACATTTAAAAAGGAGTTATTAATTTTTTTAATTTATTCGCTTGTTTTCTAGTCTAAATTTTTTCAGCTTGTCCCTCCCATTTGGATCTTTAAATATTAAATATAAGACTTTTGCCCTTTGTTTGGATCTAGACAATAATAATAAAAATTTTATTTTCAAAAAAGAAAAAACGGGGTTTCTCGAGAAGAAAGGCGGGGAAAAATTAATGTTAAGCGAAATTAAGAGGGGAAGCCGCAAGAGTTGAGAACAAGGTTTCCCAACCCCCGGGGAAAACCCCAAGGTACCTCACTTACAAAGGGAAGAAGCCCCTCATATGGAGTAACAAATTAAACTTTGGTTTGTTCCTTTCCCACAATGATGGAACAAAGATCTCTTTCCCCCGCCAAATTTTTGCTTTAGAAGAAAACTCTCAAAAAATCGATGTAACCCTGGGTGGAGAAAACCCCAAAAATATTTCCCGGGGTCTCAGTCACTAATAATTTTGAGACGGGATGGGAGAATCCGGAGGGTTTCTCTATTTCCTTCCCAACAAGGAAAAAACTCTCCCAAAAAAGTTTCCAAACGAAGGTTTTTCTTTGGCGTCCTTTTTACTTTACGTGCAGAGTAAACCCCAAAGAGATCATTGAAAGCACACAGGGAAAAATTTTAAGTAGGAGGAGAAGACCCCAAAAAAGCCCAAGGGAAAAGTTATTTACGACGAAAGGTTTACACTTTTAGAAGTCATAAACTTTTAAACATGAATCTTTAAATTTTTTCCAGAATACCCCCCCTGAAAAGGGTAAAATTATTAAAATAAATATTCTGCTCATCCCGGTTTTAAAATTTTTTAAATTTTTAAAATTTTTTAAAAAAATTTAAAAGAAAATGTTAAAAAAATGTATTTTCCCTTTTTTAAAACACTCTTTTAAAATTTAAAAAAGTTTTACCAAAAAAGAGCCTTCTTAAGTAAATCTGGTCCAAAAAAATTTTAAAAGGCAAAAAGCAGTAAAAGGGCATTAGCGCCAATAATTAAAAAAATTTTTAAACCCCGAAGCTAAAATAATCACTAAAAAAAACCAAATTTGGGCTATAGACTTTAAACTCGCCCGCTTTTTTAAAAAGAAATTGACGAGAAGAATTACCAAAAAAATAAATAAATTGAATTTTCTTAAATAAAGATAGCTGAAACTGCAACTGTATACCCAACCAATGCAATTGAAGCTAGTTTGGGGTTGCTTCCAAAAAACCAGTCATCTTAGGGAGCATTGTTCTCTAGGTAGTTATTAATTATCAAGATCACTGGAGAGTGTATCAATAAACTCAAATTCAACAACGAAAAAAGTTAAAAATATTTTACAAATTTACCAGCCACATCAAAATAAAATTATTGGGGAGCACGCTTTTAGACACCTCCTAAAATAATTCAATCTCCACTGCGCTAGTCTATTTTTAATGCCCAAAAATACGAATTATTGAGTAAAATTTGAAATTCTTTATTGTTAAATTATGAATTTTAGGAGTAGTATTTTGTAATTGTTAAACAAAATTTTCATTTGATTGCTATCCCTTTAACTATCTAATTTATAATGATAAATTAGGCCTAAGAACTGATATGAACTCTAAGAAATTAATCTTAATCTTAACAATGTGATTATTTGGGTTGCGAATTTTACTAAATAAACCCTTTTTTCATTTAAATCGAAATATAGGTCCGTACAGCTGAAATTTAATTTTTAGAGTCTAGATATATACTCCCCTCCAATTACTTTAATGAGATAATTATAAACTTCCCATGAGCTACTAAGTAAAAGAGCGAACTGAGTGCGCACGAGTCTTCAAAGCAATCGGTTTGGGGTTCAGGTGCAAAGAACGGCACTAGCATAATCAATCCATTCGTTTAAAATAAAATTTAATAATTATTATAAAATAAGAAAATTAATTGCCAGTCAAAACAAGACCACAAATGAGATAGAAATTAGCAGTGGCTAGAGCATATGATAAGCTTGCCAAATAAGTTAATAATTCTAGATTATCGGCATTCATTCCCAATTTATGAAGTCCTAGGAAGCTTGAGGATAATAGAGAGTAAGCATTTTTTGCTAAATCAGTTGCATCATTGAAATATGAAAGCATGGTGTGCTCGTTGAACGAAAAAATGTCCAAGATTTACTGAAATTAGAGAGCGAGGGTCATCTTAATTTGTATTCCAAGTTGCTAGTTATTATCTTTTATTTTATAATTCTCAAATACACCAAAAATATGAATCTATCAAATAATTTATATGCGAAGAGAAATTTTCATTTCTTTAATTTACCTTAAAAAAAATATAAAGCGAAAATTTCAATAAATTAAAATATTGTAAATTTTTATCGCCCTTCTAATTTTTTAATTTCTACACACACAAAAATGACGATGGTTGCGAAATAAAATAAATTTATAATCTTTTGAACAAATTTGATAATTATGATTATTATCACCATTAAAAGAGTGAAGTATTTTTAATTAGTTTGCTATAATGCTGTACTAATATGGATTAATTTTCTTACTCCAATCAAGTTAAATTTGTCATTATAAATAATGCTATGATTCATAGGAATTAAAACGCAATAAAGTACTTAAACAGAGGAATTAAAAATTGAAGACAAACGAAGGCCCATGATGCCTCTCAAAACTGTGATGAGCCCTTCATATTGCATTTTATAGGAGAAATAACTTCACTATAAGTCTCTTCGAACTGTTGGACAACGCTTTTAATAATAAATAAAACTAAGTTATGGTAAAAAATTATAACATTTTTACAATTTGAAAGTGTTTTAAAACTTTATCTTCTAAATTTAAAATAATTTTGAATGAAAAATTGAATAAATAAATGTAGATTTATTAGTGAATAAGCACTTATATATTATAAAAAAATTCTTAATTACCTCAAGATAATTGATAACCATTATGGAACTCATAACTCCTTTTTAATATTTCTTCGCTCAGAGGTAAAATTATCTTGCAAATAAATTTTATAGAGACCTTTATGAGATGAGTATCAAGAAATTCAAATTAATTAATACTTCTCAAAAAATATTATTTAATGAATAAGGAAAATCATACAAAAGGATCTTTAATTATTTTTTAAGGCCATCTCTAAATCAATGCTAATTATTTTGCAAAGAGATTATTTTGCAATAGCAATCTAGAAACAATATTTACAGAGACTTTAACTCACTTTTCCAAACACTTGGATTTAAATATAGGTCAAATACGAATAGTTTATCGAGAACTGCATTTCTTTTAAAAATACACAATACGAGAAGAAGGTAACAGATGATAAATTGATTAATTAAATTAGTAGTTTCATAATTAGAATAGAGGAAAATGAAAAAGAGTTCCGCATATTCTAATAGCATCTTTTATCTACCTGTGAACAAAAGCAATGGTCAAAATGTAAGCTCATATAAGTAAACCTTTTTTCTCATAATCTTATTTTGAGGATTTCAAATAAGTTTAGCGCATTTTAAAACCAAAATTCTTACTTTATATTAGGATAATCGATATACTATGAGCATTTCCAAGTCTCAGATGGAACTCATCCACTTTAAATGCGACATCAATTCTTGCAAAGAGTGTATTCAAACCGCCTTTGTCACTAGAGCTCACTTACAAGCATACTACATAACCACAGGTAAGACTTAAATCATCATAATATACTAAGAATAGAGACTTAAAAAGATAAGTTTCAAAGGAAATAAGATATTCACTTATAGGAGATGACAATCTAAAATCAGAGGTGATGCAAATTATTTTAAAAGTGAGATTGAAGCGCAATTAAAACAAATTCTTTTCAGGTGCGCAAAGCTCTATTTTTGTGAATATTATACTTCTACTATTCTCGATAAACAATTCGTATTTGTCCTATATTATTAACTTAATTAACATAAGTACAAATGTAAATCATCAAATTATTTATTTATTAATTTTTTTTTATATAATTGAGACTATAATTAAAATGAATCAGAAATTTCTAGCTTGATCAAAGTCCTTCTATGATTTGCCATTTTCTAAAATTAATAGCGAAGTACTCTGTTGAATTATAATGAGCAATCCACTACCATTAAATTGTATGTTTTAATTGATCAATCTTGCACTTTATTTTATAAGCCCATTTTTGTCTATTTTGTCATTCCCAATTTGATAATATTTTATACATAATATAAATATTTTTTGGTTATTTTTTGAATTAAATAATTTGAATATATATTTTTGTGGTTGAGGGAAAATAGTTTGAGTATGCTAAGGGCATTTCATAAGTTTTTGCCGTTTCAGGAGTAATTGTTGTCATTGGCACTTTAATGATTGGTCCTCTCTTAGCAAGTAATAAATTTAATTTTTAAATCATTTATTTAAAATGATTTAGATTTTATCATTAAAATTTGGAAGGCCCCGATATATTTGCTCTAAAATTGATATCAGCTCTCATTAAAATTAATTTATCCGACTAACTATTTTCTGTTAGTTACAAGAATAAGATTTATTTCTGTCAAATAAATCTACACATTATTTTCACTAAACAACTATCGAATCTTCACCCATAAAAAATTTAAATTTCAATAAAAATATACTGTGTATTATAAGATAGTTTCAAAAAATAAGAGGGAGAAATTATGAGTCCCTCTTTAAATAAGTTTTGTGGATACAGACAAATACTTAAATCCATAAGACTGTGTGGAAGATTGTGGTAATGTGTGGATGATCAACCAATTCCTCTTCACGTTTGTTTAATTTATATCTTATAATTAAAACAGTTGCTCAAGTAAACTTGCATTTCAATTTATCTTTTTTAAAAATATATGGAACTATATTATTTAAATATCTTAAATGCTTTTATTTATGATCTTGAAAACATCAATGTTGTGAATTTTTTATTAAATATTTGTACCTTTCATTTCAAATATTCTATTTAATTTACTGAAATAGCAACTTAAAATCTTTCAAGAGGGAAGGAAATGGCCTAAAAATCTCTTATTCTTGTTCTTGACGTAGATTCTAAAATTAGACTTTCATTTTATATTTTAAAGCTGAAATATAATCAATTAGTGTTAACGAAAGTGCTTTTGTATGATGGAATATTTTATTCTTTCATTTAAGCATTTTTTGATTTATTTCTTACGCTGAAGAACGGCAAAGGATTTGTTTATAAGCATGATACTTTTTTATTTCAAATTTTAAAGAAAAAGAATAAATGGAAAATTTAATATTCTCTAGAGAAACTTCAATTTCAACCTAACAATTAAAAAGAAGGAGGAGATATACTCCCATCTTATAACTTTATAAGAAAATTTTTTAAAAATTAGCTCGTCCAAGAGATAAATAAATTTCCCAGTTTATACTTATCACAATAAATTTATTCTTATTAATATTTCCCTTGAACTATTTTAACTTTCTTAAGTGAAATATTTTGCAAGTTCGCAATTTAAATCTTTATTATTTTGAATGTTGTTTTATTTGCGAACTGCCTTGCAGGGTTTGGCATTGTCTATTTCTTGGGTGAAATAGAAAAAGGAAACTAACTATTCCTCAATATAATTATTAATTAAAATTAATTCTAGCTCTCAGACGCTGTCTTACTGGCTGCCTTTTCAATAGTAGTTTTATAATTTTAAAAATTAAAATTAAAAATATAATGATTAAAAATAAAATGTATCTCATATTATAGGGAGAGTTTTATTAGTTTAGCTAATTAAAATGGATTAATGAAGTTGATAATTTTCATTATTAATAATTAAACCATTCGATAGAGGCTATAGACGATATGATTTCATAAACGCAAAAATTAATTTAAAGAAGAAAAATGCAAATACTAAAAGCGGTATAGGATAAACTTGCAGAGTAAAAACAGAATTAGAAATTAAAATTCGTAAAATATTTTCTCAATAAGATAATATTGCTATCTAATTGTTAAAAATAGTGAATATATTCAATCTATCAAGATAGTCAAATTGGAAAATTGAGAAGAAAATAATACTTATTTTAAGAATTTTAAATCATCTCAATATTTGCAAGAAAGATATCTTAAAATTTTAAAATGCAAATGAACTAAGATTCATAATTTTGAAAAAAAATTTATGCGTTCTCCAGATATAAATACAACTCTGGATGAATAATAAGCCGTAGTCTAGAATTACTTCTTCAAATTATAATTTAAAATTATTTCATATAGTTTGGGCAAGATTATATAAGCACACAAATAATGAACTATTTCCCTCATTCTTAGAGGAGGTTTATATAATCAAATAAGATAGTTAGAAATATATAGCGAATAATGTCTGCCTTTGATGAGGCCCCTCCATCTCTATAAAACGCGATTTACAGAGTTGCCACGAGAGTTTGCCATGATGGCTCTTTCTCGGCACTCATCTTGCAGACGAATGACTCTCTTTTGACTTAGTTTGGGGTCTCTTGGACTTGTTGATGAGAGAGCTAAATATGTCTGAGGATCTTTGAAGCGACAGTCCTTCTTAGGCAAGCTGAAGAGTTGAGGAAGGATGCAGTGCAGCCGTCGAGGTTACAGCCAACATGGTCAAACTCTTGTGCCAAATCTATAGATCGCTTTTTTTAAAATAGAGGCTGGCATCAAAGGCAGACATTATTCGTTATATATTTCTGGTTATCTTTATTAGCTTATAAAGCAAACTTGAATGGAAATAAAAGTTGATTATTTGGGTGATATTATAATCTTTCCCAAACCATAGTATTTTATTTAATAAGAAATAATTTTAGGCAATTTAAGAGTAAGTTCTAATATTATTTTGGCTTAAAATAAATAATATAAAATCTATCTCCTTATTAAATTTGGATATATATTTTCTATAAATTGATTTGTTTTAAAGTTAATACGATCTTGACATTACTACCCTACTTTTAGCAGTCTAAATACGGCCACTAAATTGTGGACTACACATATGGACTTGACTTTCTGATCGCTGGTTTCGGTATTTAAAATTAAATATTTTTAATTAAATTGCACAAACTTTTGCATTTGCCTATCAAGTTTGATTTGAAAAACAACGATAATTCAAACTTTTAATATCTAATAAGAGAAAACACCAAAAACAAAAGTATTCCACTGCTTTTTCTTTAATTTGGTGGAATCAATTTTATTTCTATAATCACCTATTCAAAAATTATCTCTGATTTCTCATTTTTAAATAATTTATTTACTCCGTTGCTGACGATAATGTGTAAATATTAATACCAATTTAATTTTTACAATTATGTTAGGATTCAAATAACTGAATAATATCAGATTGATCTCTCCTCACCTTAATAAGTATCTCCATATTCTGGATTTAAAAGGACATCTATTTTTCTCTAATAATTGCCCACTATGCTTAAATTTGTAATTCAGTTCATAAACTAAAATGTAAATTTTAATCCCCTTTTATATATCAGAATTCCCAATCTTATGATTCTCATCTATTTTGATATAGATATTAAATTAATGATTGATTTATATTTTTATTTTCAGCTTCTTAATTATCAACCTTTTTTCATAGAGATTAGAATGAGTTAAGTTTTGGACTTTTATAATTGAAAATATTTATAATTATTATTTTAATTTCCTTTTGTTTGAATTTGCATGTTTTGTGATTCGATAGATTGGAAGCAAGATGTTTTTTATGGCAAATTTCATACTTAGAGGAAAAATTAGAGACTTTGTTTTATTTATCTTATTATAACATTAGAATTCACTTAAGATAGATGCATTGAAATTTAAAACGAAAATCTCATTTCCTTCAAGCGCAGTGCTTATTTAATAGATTAATGTAAGTTTCTAACTTTTATTTAATTAGTGAAAATTAATTTTTCTTAGATCAAATAAATTGTTACTAGGGTTTATTTATATAGTTTAAAATAATCGAAGTTAAATTATCTGAAATTTATGGGAGATATCCAGATTGAAATTGCTCCTTATATATTAAAGAATATACATATGGACTTGACTTTCTTCCTGCAGATTTGGGTATTAAAAAGAAATTAATTTTAATAAAATTGCTTAGAATATTGTATTTACATTTCAAGCTTTAAAGTTAATAAACATTTTGTGCTTTTCAAGTCTTAATAGCTCCTTAAACTAAATCATTCCTCTAATTTTTTCTTTAAATTGGTAAAATCAACTATATTTTTATAACATATTTCGAAATAATCTTTGATTAATCCTTTTTGTATTAAGGATTAATATAATAATCGAATTAAATAAACAATATCCTTAAGATTTAAGGCAACTAAATAGACAAAAAGAGAGGAGAAATGAAATTTGCATCACCATTACTCAATGAACTTAGCTTGTGACATCCCGAACACAAACCTCTCTGAAGTCCAGGATCAAGCTTCCCTAATCAGAAATCAGCCACAAGATGAGAAAGTGAGTAAAAAGAGCGTCCGCTTTATACCAAGGCTGCTTCGAGGCCATAACTCTTCCCTCTCATGTATGAAATTAAGAGCAAAAAAATGCAATTTAAAAAAGCTAATTTTATATAATAATCTGCCAAGCCACCTCTTTAATATTAGACTGCCCAAGAAGGCATGTAGTGTGACTACAATTTCTGTTGTTTGTGAGCCTAATTTTATTCAGTCTTTCATAATCTGCTGTAGCTTCTTTTTTTCAATCCTTTTCCCATTTCTTCCACCTTATTCTTCTTCTTAAAAAGCTTTCTTGAAAACCATATTTAAAACTTTAAAATTTTAATATCGTCTGGTAATGTGTGTTTTCGAAGGTATACATCTGTTGATCAATATTTAATTTATAATCATATATATATTTTTGTCATTTTAACTGATGTATTTAGCACACTCTAATTTGGTGGAATAGAAAATATAAATGCAAAGCCGCTATTATAATAATAAATAAGGATTCACCAAATTTGTAAAGATGACTGAATAGTTTAAACAACACAGCTAATCATTTATTTCTTATAAGTATTTAATCGGGACTCCTCATCATCATTCTTAGTTTATAATGATTTAAGTTTTTAAAGACATATCATTTTGGATGAAGGAACGAACACATATTTACAAAAATAAATTGTAAATTATTGACATCCAACAACAACTAAACTAAGTCAAAGAGCTTGAAATCTTATGCTGAGAAGGATTTAACAGAGCTGACAATGGGCAGTAGCACCCTTTGTATATTTTGGCTTGTGGGAATCGTAGCACTCCTTCTCATTCTTCTCACTGGAAACTATAAATTATAAATGCTTATTTAACATACAGATTATGACTGAATTTATGACATTACCAGAAAAAAGAATAGATTGCTACGACTCTTGCCCACTTCATGCTCTAGGCCCTCAGCTTACCTCTTTTATTAAAAAATATAGAAGTTTTTATTTTAGCGAAATTACTTTTCTGTGGAGCATAAATTATAGACTGAATTGAAGTAAAATTATTAAATATTTCAGGGAGTTTACTACTAAATGGGCCAGTGTCGGGTGTAGTATTCGTGTTAACCTCTTGTTTTTCTAAGAAAAATAGTCCTTAATTAGAAAAAATACTAATGCCATTCGCCATAGTTGCCTCAATCTATTAGGCTGTCACTTTGACTTACTTATTTATCAAAATTATCATATAAATACATAAATTAAATATAAAAAATTTTGTGCTTATTGCACTTTATAAGCTTTCTTGCCAAAAAAATGGATATCTAGAATTAAAAATTTATCAGGAATTAATAAGAATTTAAATGGAATGATACTTTATTAGCAGTATTTGCGACAGTTTCTAATATTACTTTCATGATTTAATGTTTAGAAATAAAGTATCTCACTTTGAAATTACTTTTAGTTTTTTCTTGAAATCCTAAATCGAATTAAAAATTAAATTTATTTTGGGTTAATAACTTAATTCTTTGAATTGGCATATCAGAATTATTCTCTTCAGTTTAATTATAGCTTATTTTATTTTATTTGCTCGTATTTTTATTCATTTTTAAAATATCATAATACAAGAAAGATGAATAACTTTTAACAAATTGTAAATGATCGGTTAAGAAAATCTTATAGTCTAAAATATTTTCCAACCATAGTACAAAGAGATATAAAATTTTTAAATTGAATAAAAATTCCGAATAGGGAGCACTTGAATCAATTTTTGTTGGACTTAAATTATTAATGTAAGAAGAAATTATAAAAAGGAAAATGTTATGTACTTATTTGGAAAAATAAAATAACTTTGATAGTTTATGATTGAGTAATTTATGAATAAAATACTTTCTGATATATCCCTACATCTATTTGTTCTTGGAGATTTTTTTCATTACCGATATCACATATGGAGTGGACTTCCTATACGTAGGAATTAAAATGCATTCTTCTAATTCTATTTAAGTATGGTTGAATGTGAAACAGCTACAAAAGCTCTTATAGTTATGAACATCTAAAAAAGGAATACGAAATTAAAACGAAGATATTAGAACGTATTGCTAATGAATAAGATGATTTTATTTTCATAACAGTCAAACTTTATTTTACTAAAGCATAGAATTTAATAATAGCTAAAAATAAATAAATTAACAATTTATAAGATCTAAAATTCTTGAAAGTTGAAGTGCTTATTTTAGAGATTACTTTGCAAACATTTGACATTCGATATCTCATTAAATTTTAGTAAACTTTTTCATCCTGATAACTTGCTTCGTAGGAGTTATGGGGAGCAAGTTATGCGGTATAAATTAGCGAGCTTCGCCGATTTTAGGTTATGTGTCTATAATATAAAATATCTTTTTATAGATTCCTCCGATCGTAATTGTAGAAGACCAAATTCATTTTATAATTAAATAATTTAAAGAGAACAAAAGTTGTATTGAATTAAACCTAAATTTTAATTGCCAAGAATGTTCAAACCTTCTTTAATAATTTAATTATAATAAGCTAGCTAGCCTTTACCTTTCTTAAGTTTAACTTTATTTCAAATTTATTTGATTTGCATTATAATTTCAAGACAAAACGATATATTTTATTTTTAAAAATATAAAATTATAGAGTGAAAAAAATGGGAAGCTTGAGTCTTATAAAATGAAACCTATTTTTATTTAAATTAATGTATATTTTATTTCATTTTTCTTTAGTAATCAGGTTTAATTTAAGATTGAATGAGATAAAATAAGATAAGGTTAGGATAATTTTTGGATTAGTGCAAAAGTTAAAAGAGCGATAATATTTTATAATCCAAATTTATTTTCAAAATTTATTGTATGTAGATAGCTATAGTTTCTATTTATCATCTTTCTTAACTCCTCGGAGATCTAGTAGTCTGAAGAAAAAATAATTATTTAATCTACTTTTGGAATAGTCGAAATTAAATTAAAATAATAAGTGGGAAATAAAAGAAATTTAGCTTCGTTAGTAAGAAAATGTCCTGCATAATTAGGCCACAAAATAGTCAACAATATCTGAGATTAATAGTTTAATATTAAAAATTAAAATGATATTGAGAGATAAGCAATTGAGTTACTCTACATTGAGTGTGCATACATACTCTAAGGTGCTACAGAAAATTATTTTTTAAGCATGAAGCAGTCAAAAACCATTTTAATTATTTTAAGTCTTAGATTAAGGAGAAAAATTCCAGAATTTTGAGGAGATTAATTTATTTTAAGACATCCAAGGATAGTAACTATCACTCATCTGTTAACAAAAAAGAATTTTTGATAAACTAATCTCTCACATAAAATATTAATGTTTAAAGTATAGATTAGGAATTATAACTCCAAATAACTGACTATAAAGGATTAAGTAAAATTTAATTAGTTATAGTTTACATTACTTTGAATACTCTAATTTATACCATTGAATCTTAATCGCTTCATGAATTAGCTTTTAACTCTTTAGCCACTTGCATAAACTCTAAAGTAAGAAATTCCTTTTTTTTGAGAGCCTTATAGCGATTTTATTTCTCACAATATTGTCGATATTAAATTTTATTATTTGCTTATTTATTGTTAATTTTGTTTAAATTAATCTTAATGTCAGAGTCCTTAATTTTGATAAGCAAACTATCTTTTATATTTAAATCTTATGTACATTTATAGTTGAAAGTGCAGCTAGAGTTTATCATATTTTTTCTAGATACATTCTTTAATTTTATTATAAAATTTTAAAAATCTAATTTAAAATATTGAATACTGTAGCCGAGCTCTCTAAGAATTTTAAAGCAAAATATAAATAATGCTTAAACTCTATCAAATTTAAATTATGAAAGTAAAGAAGAAATATATACGAGTGGTATTATAGGTTGAATATGAATACATGATAGAGGGTAAGCAAAACCTAATCAAGATAGAGAACAGGAGAGAAGTGGTATATATTAAATTAGAGATAGTTTAAAACATTATGTTTTTAAATTTAATGAGGGAGTCAGCTCCAGCCAAAGAACATCTGTAATTGCCATTTATAACTCCATCTGTATCGTTTTTAGTTTTAGTGTCTGCGCTTAGAGTAGCTGTTATAGTAGAGTGAGGGTAGACTCCTTTTGGATGTTGTAGTCAGAGAGGGTTCTGTTTGTCCTTGTTGAAGATCTTATTCTGGATGTTGTTCAAAAGTACGCAAGTGCAAGCATACTTTAGTATTTCTTTGAGCTTGCCTGCGAAGATGAGTCTCTGTTGATCGGGAGGGATGCCCTCGTTACTCTAGTTGCGTGCCTCCTCAGTTGCCACCCTCAAGTTTTAGAGGTTGAGGTAGTAGTAGTTGATGTAGTAGTGGTTGTTGTAGTTGATGTAGTTGTTGAAGTAGACATTTAAATTAAAAAACTCTATATTTAAAGCGTAATATAATATGAATCACAGAACAAGGAAGCAAACTCAATGTATTTCTAAGTTAAACCAATCCACGATCATGTATTCATATTCAACCTATAATATGTGCATTTCTTAAATTACCTTTATAAATTAGATATGTTTTAGAAGTTTTAACTCTAGGATTTATAATTATTTATGAATTAATTTTTGCAGTTAGACCTACTAACTTAAATTATAAATTCATTTGTGAATTATTAATTGAATATCTTTTTTTTCAATTTGAGTGGTATAAAATAAATTTGGAAGTGGGAGCTGGGGATATGTTGGGAGTTCTTGTGATGTCCTCATTTTCAGGAGTGTTTTCAGTGGTTGCAATATTCCTTTCCATCTTCATGTTTGGGGGTTTCCAAAACCTGCTCTTGTACTTCCAACCCTATTCTAGTGAAGATGAATGCTAAGATGCTTGCTACATTCAACTGCTCTTCGGCCACTGGGCTTTCACCGTTATGTTAATTTAAAAATAGTTATCTTTTTTTTTTAAAATCATGCAAGTAAACTATCCACTCTATTTTGCATGATCTTTAAAAATACTTTTATTAAAGACTTTATTCCCATATTTTAGCCAGATAAATGAATATAAATAACCTTGTTAAATTAAATTTAAATAAATGGCCACAGTAAATAAATTAGTGAGCTTTATACTTATGAAAGCATCTATGATGTTTAAAAAGTATATTTTATACAAAAATATATAAAGCAGAGAAGATTTGAACAAGAATTGATAAATTTATTAGTATCCAAATAAATTTTCATGATTTATCTATTTTTAAAACAAGTATGGTTATAAAGTTTACTGATGAACACCCCTGTGACTGTCGTATTACTGGTGCAATCAATCTAAGAATATTCCGGCCAAGTTTCCTTCCTTGGAAGGCATGCAATTTATTTTAGATATCTGTTTAAATTTGAAGCAAAGCTCGTTGGCATCATAATGTCTATTTACTCCTCAATAGTTAGTCTAAAACAAACTATTCTTATTTGTGCCATTTGAGATTATTTAAATATTTGTCTTAAATTTAAAGTTAGCTTGTTTTTCACAGCATACCCCTACTACTAACTGGCAAGTGCTGGGTTTGAGATGGTTGACTATTCACTTTTCCTTGATCTTGCTACATCAGGTCTCGCAATTGCAATTATAATATTCGTATAATAAATTTTGCACAAGCAGTTACATTTGCTTCCCTTGCTTGAAAAACGGAATGAGCCAGGATATATTGCAATAATCCATTTTAAATGGACAACTTTCCTTCTATATAGTGGCCAAACACTAAGTGCTAAAGCCAACCTCTTAATTTTAATTAAATCTCACTCTAATCTTTCATTTTTGACTAGGAATTCCAAAAATTATACTCTAAAAATAATCACTTTTTATAGATTTCTAAGGAGAGAATTATTTATACTATGAAATTTAATTTTTAAGTAAAGCACAACTAACTAACTCTGATATCAATAAAATGCGATTTTAAATATATAGCTACTCACAATAAATTTAAATTCATACTAAGATATAAAATATTCAAAAGACTCGCAATTTAAAACAAATCAATTATTTTCAAAAAAAAACTTCTAAAATATCACTGCTTATAAAAATAATTTAAAATTAAAGGAAAATCAGTCTAACTTTTAAAATAAAGTATTAGAATTTCAAAATATATTTTGAAAATTTTCTATATAATCCAAAATAGTAGGCGCCCAAATTTATATAAAAATGTGATTTGAGTTAAAATACGAATATTTTTTATTTAATGTAAATTACTTCCTTCCTGAGTCAGATACATAATTAAATAATTGGATTAATATTTTATGATTTCAATATGAAGCAAAATTTAATTCTGAGTTTCTTTTAATTATAACTAACAACTCGAACTTATGAAATAATTTTCAGCAAAAGTTATTTTTTTAAAGCATAATCTGATCATGTAAAGTATAGATATAGTAATTAATTATAGAGTTAGAAACATCCTCCAATTAAAATTAATATGGGACTCTGTTTAGTATTTTTAATTTAATTTTAATTAGTAACTCCTAATTTTTAGTTGATAGAGATCATTCAGTATAAATCATTTTAGAAAGCTTTATAACTTTATTTTATAAAAGCAAAAGATAGAAAATTACTTACTGGTGAAATATAATCAGAATGAATTATTCACTCTAACTTTAGCAAATTTTCGACAGCTTTACACTAAACTAGACAGACACTCTTGCTTATTTTAAAGATCTAACCAATATGTCTCAAAATGATTTCTCCTTAATGTCCCAAAACTTCCTCGGCCATCATAAATTGAGAATGAATGCGGATACTAACGATTTCTTAACTATAATGGCTGCTCTATCGGGCTTGATAGCAAGTGTGGACATCTTATACATCCTCTAACTAATTGTTACTGGCAATTTTATTATCTCAACTTTTAAAAATTTTGATCTCATTTATTATTTTAATGAATGGGTTTCTAATGTTCGAGATGCTCATCCCTCCTGATCCAGATTACGATTGCTATGACTCTTGCGGTCTAACTGCACTCTTTTATTCTTGGGTTCCTATGAAATTAATTTTCACAAAACTGTTAAATTTTGTGTGGAAAAAAACTCATTTAAATTAATTTAATTTTTCCTTCTCATTTCATTTAAGTTTATTGCTGAACTCTCCAGTCTCATTAATAATTTTGAATTACACAGCAAGCGAAACTCCCTCAGATATTTGGCTCTTTAAAGATAATCCAAAAGTAGTTTCAATTGCAATGGTTATCTACACAATAGCAGTTTCTTCTTTCTTTTAATTTAAAATTTAATCTCAAATTTCAAGATTAAAAAAATTCTTCACTGCGTACCCTTATATATCGCTGAGTAAGTAAACGAAGTTGAAAGTTGGGGGAAACTTTGGATTCGATTACTTTACTTCAGGATTAAAATAAAATTGTCTATTGTCCAGGCCACTGTTTTTGCTTTTTCTATTTGAATACATGAACTTCACTTAAGAAGTCATCGTAATAGAATAGGAATTTATTGAATTAAAATATTTTTTCTATCTATCTTCATTTAGATTACAGATCAAAATTTAAATAAAAATTTTGAAATAAATCTTAGAGCTAACTTCATAAAATATTACTCCAATGAATAAACTGACTATTTTTTATAAATTAAACTCACCATATATTTTAGAGCCTAGTGATTCTTGAATAAACTATTAATTATAAATATTATTACCACAGTAACCTAAACGCTTGGTCAAATGTCAGCACTTATGAGCTTATCTGTTCCTTCTCAGTAACCTAAGCATTTTCTTTTTATTACGTTTTAGACTCCATACCGATTTTTCGTCTGTTGCAATGACTCTAAAATCTTTAAATAGAAATTTAAACTCTATAAATTAATAATCAACCATGGAATAGGTTGGTCTGGAACTAGATCCATTAAAATAAATGAAATAATAATTTATCCATCCACCTTTATGAAAGTTTTATAAAACTATTTGAGGATAAATTGTAAGTGGGCATGTCCACCGAAGATTATGCAATGGGGGCCCTGGTTACTAGCTCAATATCTCTTGTCATTGAGTTTGCTGGCTGGATTGTCTTATCAGCCCTGTTCTTAGTGGGAAGCACGAATGTTAAAAACAATTTAGAAATATGTAAGTTAATTAATATTTAGAACTGGTCAACTCTTTTCAATTATCTGAAGCCCTTCAAAGGAACTTGCGGATCTTGTCACAACGACGCGTCTTTACATGGATGGATTTTCTACCTTAAAAGAAATAAAAGTATGTCAAAAAAAATTTCAATCATTAATTTAGAAAGTAAAAATCTAGGATCAGGTAGGAAGATCAACCAGCTTTTATCTCTAAACCGATATGCTTAGCCTCGAGAGACGATATAGTTTAGTAGTAAATAAGATGGAAGGTGAGTACTTAAAGAGGGATATGAATTATGAAGGCCTTAAAGCCTAAGAATTGGCTGAACGAGCTCTCTGGATTAATAATTAGGTGGATGGTCTCCTGCTGACCCTCTTAGCCTGCTTCAGTATGTTGTTATGATATTTACAAAAACCATCACAAATATGCAATTTATAAAGTAATCACATAAAAAGCTAAGAGTTGTTAAATAATTGATAGAAGATATCCGATCTTTTTTCTTCAAATAAATTCTTCTAGAGAAACGAGAATTTAAGAAGATACTCAGAAAATGGTCCTTAACACTCAAAGAGATTACTGACAAAGATGTCACACGTATAGTACATGATGTCACTACCTATGATGCCGCTGTGAGTATATATGCACTTAAGGTTTTCTTAATTTCACTTAATAATTAATTGATATAATTCCTGTTGTAGCTAAACTTCTTTTGTTTAAGAGTTAATTGTAGAGTAGATTTGAAATGTTTACTTCTATCTACTCCAGCTACACTGGTTACCCTAATAACATCTATCCAAATTAAGTAAGGTGGCTATCCCACGACAATTCTTGGCTCAAACGCTAAACTCTTTTCTATTCTGATCACCGCCTACCAGTCAATGATTACTTCATTCTCAAAATATTACAAATAAAAAATATTCTTTACCATTTACTCCTACCTTCACATGAGCGCCTTCACCGAACCATTCGACGCAACTTATGGATTAGATTTCATCACAATATAACCCCTTAATTTATATTCAATCCATTAAAATATAAAATATGATAAATAGAAGTGAAATTCTTTATCAATATTATTAGGGTTTGAATGGGTCTCTAAATCTTTAATTTATATGAATCAAATTATTTTGAATCAGTCAGTCTACTTTACTAGCTCTTTGCTTCTGAAATCTCAGGAATGAAATGGTAAAGATAGATGGAGCTTTAATCGTAATAGATCGGTTTCTTACTGCTTTTAAAAATTAGATTAGAAAACTTTCTCCTTAAATTACGATTGATTGATTATAGTCGATTATTGAATTTTAAAGCAATTATTGGTTAAAAAATAAATATGGAGATACAACTTAATGGCAGTTGAAATAGCTTAATCATTCCTCGTATTTAACTTGCTAGAAAGCAAATCAAATAATTAGATGAGTTTCTTCTTTCAAATACACCCTATCGCACCTCAGCAGCAAGTAATGATGTGCATAATGTTGTTAATCTTTAATTGCTATTACATTAAATCTTTCAAAAAATTTGCAATAAAATACAATTCTTAAAGTTTTATATACTATTAAATGCTGAAACTGCCTCCTCTTTATTCCATTTCAATTTAATTGCATAATTTATTAATATTTTCCAATTAATTCACTATAAATATTTTTAAGATTCATTAATTTCATATATAGGTATTTAATATTATTTTAATTTTAATTTATATAAAAAAATCTATTTATCTAAAAAGTAGATTGAAAAATAAATTGCAAAATAAATTATAGACAATAAATTTAAAGACAAAATTATATTAATCAAATTTATTAAACCTTGAAAAGTCAAATGGCAATTTTATATTTTAAATATATTTAATATAACCTCAATTAGACAAATTCAAATCTATTTTATTTTACGAATATTGAAACTAAATATTAAGCTAATAAATTTAAGAATTATAAATTTAAAAAAGATAAAAGACTTTCTATCATATGCTTTCTACATTCCTTGAATGATAAAATTATTTTTATTAACCAATTTTAACTATTATTTATTCTTTTAGAGTTATCAGCAATTTGAGAAGGCAACACATTAAATTTCAAATAAAAAATAAATGATTTATAAATTAGTTTATTTCATGGCAATATTCTTTTTCTTTGTATAAATTTTAAGAACTAAAACAGCGATAAATATGTACTCTATATTATTAAATTATTTTTTGAAAATTAATGATGGAAATTAAAATCATCAAGACAATCATATTTTTGGTGTATTTGATAATTAAAAAATAAAAGATAATAACGAGAAACTTACAATATAGTATTAAGATGGCCCTCTCTCTCTAATTACAGTAAATCTTTGACATTTTTTCACTAGACGTGCACAACATGCTATCGTATTTCAATTAAGCAGCAGATTTTTCACAAAACACTTTCTCTCTATTATCCTCAACCTTCCTTGGGCAGAATAAATTGGGAATGAGTGCGAATAATCTCGATATTTTAACTTCAATGGCAAATTTCTCATACATTCTCGCAGTGGTTAATTTCGCTTTCTCGTGTCTATTTATTATTTCAGCCAATTAATTTTCCCATTTATTTATTAACTATTAATTTTAATTTAAATGAATGGGTTGATAGTGTTCGCGCCATTTTTTCCTCCTGAGACTAATGAAGATTGCTTCGAAGACGAGTGTCTTCTAGATGGACTCTTTACACTTTGGGGTCATGCGAAGTTTATAATTATCTCTTCTAAATAACAATTAAATTATATTTGATGTCGATGATAAAATGGTAAAAAGTTTTTAGGTTTCTTCGTTATTGAATTTTAGTTTATTGATAAACTCTCCTGTGATCTTGATAATTCATGACTACCTAAATAGCAAAGCTCCCTAAGATGACGAGCTTTTTAAAAGCGACCCTAAACAAACTTCGATTGCATTGGTTGGGTATACAGTTGCAGCTTCAGCTTTCTTTATAATAAGAATATTATTTATTTTTTGCTAATTCCTCTCTGCCAGCTCTTATATAAATCTGAGCAAGTAGAAAAACATGGATCCAAATGCTTATTTAGTTATTGATCTCATAGGTGCAGGATTAAATTAAAATATATTGGCGCTAATTCAACCAACTGCTCTTGCCATTTTAATTTGAACAGATTTTCTAAAGAAGGCATCTAATTTTGTGAAACTTATTTAATTCTAAACCTGCATTATGAAAATCATAAGGGATATTTCATTCAAATCTACCTTCTTTTTTTATTTTAAAAATCATTTTCCGAGAGAAAGATTTAACCAGTCTTAAATGAATAGATTTAATTAGGAGATTTAACAATCACAAAAATCATTTTTTGTAAGAATGATGAAGTTATCAATTAAATATAAATATTAATATCCCAACAACTTAAACATTTCATAAAATGTCAGCACCTTTTAGCGCACCCATTTCCACACAGTAATCTAAAAATTTTCTTTTTTATAGCTATCTTATAAATTTAATTGAAATAAAAAATTGTAAAATAATAAAGAGGGAGTTGGAACTACAAGAAAGTTGAAATGGATCAAATACTCCTGATCTGCAGCTCGTCCGATAAACAATTAAATTTAATATGAATTTCATCATCAATTATCTCAACTGTACTCCTAGCAGGGAGATATGATGTGTTTTCTCTCTATTATAGGATAAATATTAATACATGATAGTCGATTTTTTTTTCTTAGAAATACATTGTGTGATTCTTATTATATTACGCTTTAAATATAGAGTTTATTTAATGTCTACAACTACATCACATACTTCAAACACAACTACATCAACTACTACTAGCTCAACCTCTAAAACTTGACTTTGTCAACTGAGGAAGCAAGCACCTAGAGTAACGAGGGCATCCCTCCCGATCAACAGAGACTCATCTTCGCTGGAAAGCTCAAAGATATTCAAAAGCATGCTTTGATTTGCTTACATTTGAACAAAATCCTGAGCAAGATCTTCAACAAGGACAAGCAGAGCCCTCTCTGACTACAACATCCAAAAGGAGTCTACTCTCACCCTTAAAACACAACTACTCAAAGCCCAGACACTCAAACTGAAAACAAGACTGATGGAATTATCAATGGCAATTACAGATTTTCTTTAGCGGGAGTTGACTCCCTTATTAAAATGAAATTCATAATGCTTTTAAACTATCCTCTAATTTAATATATATCACTTTGTTCAAGAACTCTATCTTCATTTGGTTTTGCGTCCCCTCTATCATGTATTCATATTCATCATATGATAAATTCATATATGAAGTTTAATAAAATTTTGTTGTTTATAATTTTGAACCTCGCACCCCACAAAGAATTTACTAGAAAATTAAGCTTTTTAAATCACACTCTTTCTAATGTTGTAATAATTATTATAATTGGAAATACTTCAACTGCCTCTGATTTCATCCATTTTAATTGTAAATTTAATTTAGATAATTCAATAATTATATTTTCAAAAATATTTAGGTTTCATACCAATTTTTCTCCTCTCGCAATAATTTTAAATATTTTCTTAAAATTTTTAATTATTTTATCAACTACAGAATAGGTCGGACTTAATCCAGATCCCTTTTTAAAAAAATTAATTACAAAATATCCCGCTTCTTCCCTGAAAGTATTTTATGAAATTAATTTAGTCGCAATAAAATTATAAGTGGGCAAATCTCGTAAAGGATATGCAAAGGGGGCTTTAATTACAAGCTCAATAACACTTTTCCTTGAGTTCTTAGCCTGGATATTGATTTCAATCTTGTTTTACTAAAGAAGCGTGAATATTAAAAATATAAGAAAGTTTTTAAATGTAGAAATATTTAATTAAATATAAATTTTGAACTTTTCTACTCTTCTTGACACTCTGAAGCCCTATACAAGGGACTGCTACGACACTTGTGGACTCACTGGACTTGTTTACGGATGGGGTTTCTTCCTTAAATAAAATGAATATGACTTATTCATGTATTCCTATGGCAGCTAAAATAGTTTCTTTAAAGATTAATTAAAATGCTATGAATTGAATAGTTTAGCTCTGTCTACTCCAGCTACTATCATTATTCTAATCACAGCCATCCAAATTAAGTATGGCAACTCTCCAATGACAATGCTTGGATCAAACGCAAAACTCTTTTCTATTCTGATAACCGTCTACCTGACAATAGTCTCTACCTTCTTAAAATTAAAATATAAGGGTGTGATTATTCTTTCCCATTTACTCCTTATTACACATGAGCGGCTACACTAATCCATTTGACTCAACTATGGGATTAGATTTTATCACAATCTAAACCTTAAGAAACTTTCTATAATTTAACAAAATTTATTCATTGAAGTTCTATATTATTTTTAATCCCATTTATATTAATATAAACAATTAATATCTTGATCTACTCGCTAATATTTATATGTTTTGAATGGGACTCTCAATATAAATTAAAAGTAATCAAATTTTATTGATTAAAATCGCATAGTCGACTTTGCTAGCTCTTAGTTTCTGAAGCCTCAGAAATAAAACGTCAAAGATAGATAGCTTTTTAATTGATCAGTTTCCGACAGTGTGGTAATGATTTACTTGGAACTAACTACCTTAAATAGCTATTCATTAAGTTAATAACTAGTTTTAAATTCAGCAATTATCTTTCCAATAAACAATCACTTATACATGCAAAATAAATAGATATTTAATTTTTAAATTAGATAGAGTTAAGAATTTAGTTTAAACAAAACCCCAAAACCCCATAAAATGATAAGAAAGTGAAAAAAAAGGTTTTGTATAATTTAAATTTTTTTATTAATATTTTTAATCAAGGGAAATTTTAACCCTAAACAGGCAATCTAAAAATCTTCTAGGAAGGTGACCTTGACCCTCTGGCTCATATTCTCTGAATTTAAAAACCCTTTTAAATGCTTTTCCCCTATCTCAGATAACTGAGTGTTAGGTTTTATAGGGTTTCTGATTATTTCTTTGTTTACTAACTTTTCAAATTTTTTGATACCCTTTTTCTATCTTAAAAATGTCTTGTTTTCGAATTATATTGGGATCATCTTCACTTTCAACTAGTAGTATTTTCCCCTGGTTTCTTTTCGCATTCAAGTATGATTGCAAATATAAACCAAATGTCCCACTGCACTTTAAACCCTTTTTAGCCAAATCTTTTCTCTATGGGAAGGAGCCCGCAGTTTCCTTTAACCCATGCTTCCTCAATGTTTTTTCTTCTTTACAACTCTTTTTGAAATCTATGACAGTTGCTCTGACTGGTTCCCAAAATTTATCATGATTTTTCTCTGGCTTGAGATCTCTGTGCCCCGAATCCCAACTCATGCCAAACCCCCTCACTCCTTTTAACGAGGTCGGGGAGAAAAAGCAGTAAGCTTGAAATTTTGCGCCTCGTGCTGAGAAATTCTCTTAGTGTGATTTTTCCCCCTTTTTTAAAGGGGGGAAGGGGGCCCCCAAAAACGATTTTTTATTGATAAAAACAAAAAAAATATTAAATTTTTGTTCCCCCGCTTCTCTCAACACTGTTTAGTTCGTTCGCGAAACTCCAAAACCTCTTTCTTCCTTTTTTACAAAGGGGGTTTTTTAAAAAATCTTGTAAGCATATTTTTCTTTAAAGAAAGGTGTCTCTTCGCTTTTCCCTCGCAAGGTGGAGGAATTTTGGAACACACTCCTTTCCCAAAAATTTTCAACTTTCAAGCATGGAGTCTTGGTTTGAGCTAGCTCTTTACTTTACAACCCTACACTAAGGCTTCTGATTTTATTAAAATCAATTTCCCCTTCTTCTTTCCCCTTTTCTTCCTTT